>BPUM01000476.1:0-43003 GCA_020521455.1 Prunus kanzakura
GAATTACTCTTAAGCCCAAGAAAGAAAAGCCTTTGGTACACTTTGAATTAAAACCAGAGTCTGCACTCAAAGTCAGTCCAACAATGCGTAAAATAGAGGAAATGTTTCACGAGTTAACCCCCAGTTAAGCCAAAGCCTAATAAAGATAAAGATACAGGAAAAGAAGAAGAAACGTCAGTCAGAGTCTTAAGTTTTGAAGTTAATTCAGATAGCGAGTCAATTATGTCTTTAGAATCAAGCCAAAGTCTAGAGTCAGAAACTAGTAATATTTCTAAAATTGAAAAAGCCTTTAATAACCTCCAGGTTAATCAAGATGCCCAGAGTCTCAAAGTTAGTCGTCTAACAGGTAAAATTAATCCCACAAGTCTTACCAAAAATTGGTATCCTAAGCCTACGCCCCCAGATGTTCAGTTTGAAGAAAGAACCCAAAGCCAGTTTTCAGTGTCTTCTGATAAGCTATATGAATGGAATATAGATGGTTTATCTGAACAAGAAATACTTAATAAATTACAGCATATGTCTATGGTAGCCAATAGTTATGCCACTAATCATCAATTGAGACAGTCAGAAATAGTTTCCCTTTTAGAAACAGGTTTTACAGGAACACTTCGTTTCTGGTGGGATAAACATCTCATAGAAGATGCCAAGTTTAGAATAATCCATGCCTTTAAAGCAAATGAAGATGGTCACCCTATTTTAGATGAAAGAATAGGTACAAGCATAGAAGACGGAGTCAATGTCCTTTTATATACAATAATTGAGCACTTCATAGGTACGCCCAGTAGTACAACAGCCAGAATACATGATCAGTTAAGTAATTTAAGATGCCCTAAGCTAAGTGATTTTAGATGGTACAAAGATGTTTTTATTAATAGAGTTATGCTTAGAGATGATAGTAATCAAGCCTTTTGGAAAGAAAAGTTTATTAATGGTCTCCCTAATTTATTTGCCCATAAGATTAGAACGGTTTTAAGCAATGAATCAGGACAAATTAATTATGATGAATTAACTTATGGTAATATAATTAGTACGATTAATCAAGTTGGTATGAAAATGTGTGTAGATTTAAAAATAGGAAAATCAATCCAAGCTGATAGTAAAAATGCTAAGTATGAGCTGGGAAATTTCTGTGAACAGTATGGTTTAGCACCGGTCCCACCGTCTAGATAGGCCAAAAGAAGCCATGATAAACGCTTTAGTAAAAGACGCCATTATTCCCGCAAAAGAGATGCTTCAATAATAATGATGAGTTTTATAGTAAAAGAAGGTTTACCCTTAGGAAAAGTAAATGGTCAAAAGGTTATTCAAAAGGTTTTAGGAAAAGCCCCCGACAAGGTAAAAAGAATTACTCTAGGAAAAGCACAGACAAAAGTAGAGTTAGATGTTACAAATGCAAAAAGCAAGGTCATTATGCCAATGAATGCAAAGTTAAAGAGGCAATTAAGCAGTTAAAGTTAGCTTCTGAGGAAGAAGCCAAATTAATTAAAGTATTAGAATTAACCAATACAGAGTCTGATCCTATGCCTTCAGATAGTTCACATGCCTACAGTACAGATAATTCCCAGTCTAGTGAGCCAGAGGTCCAACTAGGATGTAAGGATAAATGTTGTAGAATTTTAAATAAATCAATTTGTGTTTTAACCAAGCAAGAAGAACAAGAAGAGCTATTAATTGAATTAATTAGTAAAGTCTAGGATCCCGAATTAAAATCAGAGTACCTTAAGAAACTTAGGAAAATTATAAGTCAAGAAGAATCTAGTTCTCCTACGCCTCCTAAGATAAGTCTTAATGCCACTTTAGAAAGGTTTAATAAAAAGAAAGAAGTCACTCTCCAGGATCTCCAATTAGAAGTCAAATTAGTTAAAAAAGAAATTTTAGAATTAAAACAAATAAGCCAAAAGTTACAAACTGAAAATTATGCCATTAAACAGGATATGATTAGTTTATTAGAATCCAAAGCAAAATCTAGTAATCCATTCGGTAAGTCTAGTTCTGAGTCTGAGCCAGAATCGTCCGATAAAGAAGAAAAAGTCATTAATTTAATCAAGCAAATTAATTTTAGGAAATGGTATTCCAGAGTTAGTATTTTTATTAATGAATTCGAATTAAATACAATTGCCTTATTTGATTCAGGAGCCGATTTAAATTGTATTCAGGAAGGTCTAATACCAACCCAGTATTACAAGAAATCGAAAGAAGTTCTAGGAACAGCTTCAGGAAAGGCCCTTAAGCTAAAGTATGAATTACCTAAAGCCCATGTATGCCAAAATAAAATATGCTTTAAGACGTCCTTTGTCCTGATCCAGAATATCACGGATGAAGTAATTTTAGGTTTACCCTTTATTTCTTTACTTTATCCCTTTCAGGTAGAATTTGATGGAGTCACTTCAAGCCAATTAGGAGAAAAAGTTAAATTTGAATTTTTAACTAAGCCAGAATTACATAGTCTTAAGTCATTACAGAAGTCAGCCATTTCTAAGTCAGTTAAATTAATTTAGAGTAAAAATAAACAAGTTAATTTTCTTAAAGAAGAAATTAAGTTTAAAAGAGTAGAACAACAGTTAGCCGACGAGTCACTTCAATTACGGATTAGTAAATTTGAAGACAAGTTAAAAAATGAAGTTTGTTCTGATATGCCCAATGCCTTTTGGCACCGTAAGCAACATGTCGTTTCTTTACCTTATGTCAAGTCCTTCAGTGAAAAGAATATTCCCACTAAAGCCCGTCCAATTCAAATGAGCCAAGAGTTAATGGAATTATGCAAAGCCGAGGTCACAGATTTAGTCAACAAAGGAATAGTTAGAAAAAGTAAGTCTCCATGGTCTTGCCCAGCTTTTTATGTTCAGAAAAATGCCGAGTTAGAAAGAGGAGCCCCACGTCTAGTCATCAATTATAAGCCCCTTAATTCAGTTTTAGAATGGATTAGATACCCAATTCCTAATAAAAGAGATCTAGTTAATAGATTAGAAAAGGCTGTAATCTTTAGTAAATTTGATATGAAAAGTGGTTTTTGGCAAATTCAGATTAAAGAGTCAGATAGGTATAAGACTGCATTTGTCACCCCTTTCGGTCATTATGAATGGAATGTTATGCCTTTTGGATTAAAAAATGCCTCTAGTGAATTCCAGAATATTATGAATGAAATCTTTAATGACTACAGTCATTTTTCCATAGTATACATAGATGATGTTCTTATTTTCTCTGAATCAATAGAGCAACATTGGAAGCATTTACATAGGTTTTTTCAGATAGTTAAATCTAATGGTTTAGTCATTTCAGCCAAAAAGATCAAGCTCTTTCAAGTCAATATCAGGTTCCTAGGTTTCAACATAAGCCAAAGCCAAATAAGCCCAATCAATCGAGTCATCCAATTTGCTGATAAGTTTCCAGATCAAATTCTTGAAAAAAGCCAACTTCAAAGATTTTTTGGCTCTTTGAATTATATTTCTGATTTTTATCAAAATTTGAGAAAATTATGTAAGCCCCTATTTGATCGTCTCCATAGCAATCCTCCTGTTTGGACTTCGAGACATACAGAAATAGTTAAGCAAATTAAAATTCACGTTAAGTCTCTTCCATGCTTAGGTATTCCTTCAGTCAATTCTTTTAAAATCGTTGAAACAGATGCCTCTGATTTAGGTTATGGCGGTATTCTAAAACAAAAAACCAATTCAGAGTCTCCTGAGCAAATTGTTCGCTTTCATTTCGGTGTCTGGAGTCAAGCTCAAATTAATTATAGTACTATTAAAAAAGAAATTTTATCTATTGTATTATGCATAAGCAAATTTCAAGATGATTTATTAAATCAAAAGTTTTTAGTTAGAGTAGACTGTAAGTCTGCAAAGCATGTTTTAGAAAAAGATGTTCAAAATATAGCTAGTAAGCAAATTTTTGCACGATGGCAAGCAATATTGAGTGTTTTCGATTTTGAGTTAGAATATTTGAGAGGTAGTGAAAACAGTATTCCAGATTTCCTTACAAGAGAGTTTTTACAGGATAAGAAGCCAGAGCCATGTCAAGCAAAGAAAAAGAAAAGAAAGACAAAGGGATAATGCAATATAGTCAATCAAGCCAACCAAGCCCAGGCCAGAGTCAGCCCAGAGTCCTTCCAGCTACCTTGATGCCCAAACCAGAAGCCAATGTCCAACTTGTGCCTTTTCCAGGTTATATGCAAATTCCAGTCAATAATAGATTTAATCCTTTAAGCCAACCTTCTCCACGCCCTAATTATCAAGCAGCATTAACTTCCCAATATGACCCTTTTATTGTTCATTCTCCTATGCCCTCTCAGAGTCAAAGCCCAGTCCAAAGGTCCAGATATCATCCTAAAAGCCATTCCCATCTTTTTGTTGTTGAATCTAATCTAGAAGATCTGAATGATCCAGTTAAAATAGCTCAAAAGTTCTTTCCACCCAATACTCATTTCTTTCCAAGCCATCCTTCGAAGTCATTAAGGTTCTATAGGGATATTCTATATGAAACCCAGTCGGTAGATATTAAGCCCATTAAGGATAAAGTAGCAGATGCCACAATTTTCCATTCCCTTTATATTCGCCAAATCATTAAGCCAGAACATTGGAGTAAAAATGCCTATGACCAATTGCCACTCCAATCAAGCCTTACTTATAATTACGGAGATTATATTGATGCTTGGTATACAGTTTTATTTCATCAGCACCCAGATTTTAGCCATTCATAGTTTATCAATTTTGATGTCAAATTCAAAACCTATTTTCCATTCTGGTTTCTTCAATGGTGGAACATTATTGGTCCCTGTTGGGAAATTATTCCAGAAGCCCTCCGATCCACATTTAATTACTTCACTCAAAAGCATCGATTAACTAAGCAAGAAAAATTCTTCCCTATGCTCCTTCATTTCTTTGCCAAATACAGAATTCCTTGGATTTTAAAATGGAGTTATCAAATTAATTGGGACACCAAGATTTTAAGCCGTCATTATGTAGTGAAGTGGTGGGATAAAGTTATCCTGCACGAAATTATCACTAAAGTCAATACAAATTATCCACCCATTCAGATGCCCGCAAGCAATTCAAATACAGTTAAAGAAACTTCTTCAAGCAGTTCAAATGCTTCCCTCAAAGGGAAATCTAAGAAAGAATTAACAGTGCTGGGCATAATAATGCTCGCATGGACGGTCGTGTCCCTTGGTGCCCTCCAAGATCGGGGTTTATTAAAGTCAATATTGATGGAGCGTGGGCCGACGCTGTGAGTTCGGCAGGTTTTGGGGTGATCTTACGTGACTCATCTGGTGCATTTTGTGGTGGAACGGCGGGTCCTAACTCTTGTGAGTCGGCCCTTATGTCTGAAGCCGAAGCGGCTCTATTTGGTTTGAAGTTGGCTGCACAGTTTGGGCATCAGAGAGTAATCTTGGAATCTGATTCCAAAGTTTTAGTTGAAGGTTTAATTGGCAAGTTGGGTAATAGAGCATGGACTATCTTGCTTATAGTTAAGGACATTAGGAAGTTGGCGGCTTCCTTTGTTTCCTGTGAGTGGTTCTGGGCTCCTAGGAGCCAAAATATGGCTGCTCATGAAGCTGCAAAGCTTGGTAGAGGTCTGGTGGAAGCGCGATGCTGGCTCAATAGAGCTCTACTTGCTCTCATGCACGTTCTCAATTCGGATGGTCTACCTGGTCCACCTTAGTTTGCTTGTGTTTGGGAGGGGTCCCCTTTTGTACTAAACTAAGTGTTGGTTTAGTTTTCCACTCCTCCCTTCAGTATTTGTTTTCTCTTGTATGTTGTGCTTTCTCTTTTTTCAGTTGAATGAAATTAGAGTTCTTGACCAAAAAAAAAAAGTCTCTCAAATGAATGATGATGATGATGATGCTAGCCCAAAATCAGAATCTTCTTCCAGTCAAGTGCCTAGTCAGCAATTCAGTCAAAAGCCCAAGCCCAGATGGTCAGATTATGTACCCGACAGTCAAGATCCTTATGATCTTTCAGAAGATTAAAAGATGCCTCTGTAAAAGATAAAGTAGCCGAAAGCAAAGTTAAAGTACTTCCTCCCATGTGAAGCCAGATGCTTTTCCTTTCAGTCAAAGATTGCCCATATGAAGCCAGATGGCTTTCCTTTCAGTCAAAAATTGCCCATGTGAAGCCAGATGCCTTTCCTTTCAAAGATGCCCTTCCTTTCAAAGTTGCCCTCCAGTCAAAGCAAAAAGCAAAGATGCCCCGACAAGTTAAAGTGTTTTACTTCAAGTTAATTTAAAAGTTTTTCTGTCTTCTTTTGTAAGCCAAGGCTATAAATTAGAAGTTTTCCTTTCAGTTTTCTTCAAGCTTTGTTTAGTGAACATTGTATTTTCTTTCAGTTTTCAAAGTTCTCTCAGAGTTATAGACCTGAGGCAACTACAATAGTTGTGAGTGAGAGTGGAGTGTGAGTGTCCTGCGTGACATTGCTTGCTTTCACTGAACTAAGATTTCTGTAAGTTCTTACTTTGTTTTCAAAGCTTCCACAGTTAATAATATTTTCAATTAATATTATTTTCTGTGTTTATCTTTATAGTCCTTCAAATTCTAATTATGTTAATTCAATTATTTTCATTAATTTGTATTCTCAATTTAATTAAATTTAGTGCTCTCATAATTTTTTATTTGTATAATTTATTCACCTACGCTAATTTTCTTTTGAGTTTATGATTAATTTATTAGTTTCAATTTGCATCCATTCATTAATTTATTTTATTCATTATTTCTTCATTTTTTATTTTTAGTTGCTCAAGTCATCTTCCAAGTCAATTATTTAGTCATCCTCTTTATCATCTTCCGTAGCTAGCTAGTTCCTTTCTTCTTCCAAGTCTTCACTCCATTAAATACATATAAGCCAAACCCAACTCTAAGTCTTCCGTCTATAACTAGTTAAAAATCCTTTTTAATCTAGTTCTTCTAGATTATAGGTTCTAGTCCCCATTTGGTATCAGAGACGTAAGAGTTGAAAAGAGTTGAGTCTAAGTCTGCTACTCATATCGCCCAAGAGGCTGATTTAAGTTTTCTGACTTGGGAGACTTGCTAACTCAGAAAACTTAAATCAGCCACTTGGGCGATATGAGTAGCAGACTTAGACTCAACTCTTTTCAACTCTTACGGCTCTGATACCAAATGGGGACTAGAACCTATAATTTAGAAGAACTAGCTCAAAGATACCTAAGAACCTATGGGCCAAATGGGGACTAGAACCTATAATCTAGAAGAACTAGATTAAAAAGGATTTTTAACTAGTTATAGACGGAAGACTTAGAGTTGGGTTTGGCTTATACGTATTTAATGGCTTGAAGACTTGGAAGAAGAAAGGAACTAGCTAGCTACGGAAGATGATAAAGAGGATGACTAAATAATTGACTTGGAAGATGACTTGAGCAACTAAAAAATAAAAAATGAAGAAATAATGAATAAAATAAATTAATGAACGGATGCAAATTGAAACTAATAAATTAATCATAAACTCAAAAGAAAATTAGCATAGGTGAATAAATTATACAAATAAAAAATCATGAGAGCACTAAATTTAATTAAATTGAGAATACAAATTAATGAAAATAATTGAATTAACATAAATTAGAATTTGAAGGACTATAAAGATAAACACAGAAAATAATATTAATTGAAAATATTATTAACTGTGGAAGCTTTGAAAACAAAGTAAGAACTTACAGAAATCTTAGTTCAGTGAAAGCAAGCAATGTCACGCAGGACACTCACACTCCACTCTCACTCACAACTATTGTAGTTGCCTCAGGTCTATAATTGTGAGAGAACTTTGAAAACTGAAAGAAAATACAGTGTTCACTAAACAAAGCTTGAAGATACAACTGACGAAAGGCTTCTATTTAAAGACTTTGGCATTCAAAAGAGGACAAAATAACTTTTGAATTAACTTCTACTTTGACTGAAGTGAAAAACATTTAACTTTGAACTTTGTAGGGGCATCTTTGCTTTCGGCTACTTTGAATTGAAAGGGCATGGGCATCTTTGAATTGAAAGACATGGGCATCTTTGAAAAACTTTTAACTTGTCAGGGCATCTTTGACTGGAAGGAAAGGCATCTGCTTTCACATGGGTGAAAGAACTTTAACTCTGCTTTCGGCTACTTTAACTTTGGCAGAGGCATCTTTGACTTGGAAGGCTTCAATCTTCAGAGAGATCATAAGGATCTTGACTGTCGGGCACGTAATCTGACCATCTAGGCTTGGGCTTCTGACTGAATTGCTGACTAGGCACATGACTGGAAGAAGATTCTGATTTTGGACTGGCATCGTCATCATCTTCATCATTCATTTGAGAAACTTGGGCAAGGAGCTGCTGTGCTAATTCTATTAATTCTTTCTTAGATTTCCCTTTGAGGGAAGCATTTGAACTGTTTGAAGAGGTTTCTTTAACTGTATTTGGATTGCTTGCGGGCATCTGAATGGGTGGATAATTTGTATTGACTTTAGTGATAATTTCGTGCAGGATAACTTTATCCCACCATTTCACTACATAATGACGGCTTAAGATCCTGGTGTCCCAATTAATTTGATAACTCCATTTTAAAATCCAAGGAATTCTGTATTTGGCAAAGAAATGAAGGAGCATAGGGAAGAATTTTTCTTGCTTAGTTAATTGATGCTTTTGGTTGAAGTAATTAAATGTGGATCGGAGGGCTTCTGGAATAATTTCCCAACAGGGACCAATAATGTTCCACCACTGAAGAAACCAGCATGGGAAATAGGGCTTGAATTTGACATCGAAATTGATAAACCATGAATGGCTAAAATCTGGGTGCTGATGAAATAAAACTGTATACCAGGCATCAATATAATCTCCGTAATTATAAGTAAGGCCTGATTGAAGTGGCAACTGGTCATAGGCATTTTTACTCCAATGTTCTGGCTTAATGATTTGGCGAATATAAAGGGAATGGAAAATTGTGGCATCTGTTATTTTATCCTTAATGGGCTTAATATCTACCGACTGGGTTTCATATAGAATATCCCTATAGAACCTCAATGACTTCGAAGGATGGCTTGGAAAGAAATGAGTATTGGGTGGAAAGAACTTTTGAGCTATCTTAATTGGATCATTCAGATCTTCTAGATTAGATTCAACAACAAAAAGATGGGAATGGCTTTTAGGATGATATCTGGACCTTTGGAATGGGCTTTGACTCTGAGAGAGCATAGGAGAATGAACAATAAAAAGGTCATATTGGGAAGTTAATGCTGCTTGATAATTAGGGCGTGGAGAAGGTTGGCTTAAAGGATTAAATCTATTATTGACTGGAATTGGCATATAACCTGGAAAAGGCACAAGTTGGACATTGGCTTCTGGTTTGGGCATCAAGGTAGCTGGAAGGACTCTGGGCTGACTCTGGCCTGGGCTTGGTTGGCTTGATTGACTATATTGCATTATCCCTTTGTCTTTCTTTTCTTTTTCTTTGCTTGACATGGCTCTGGCTTCTTATCCTGTAAAAACTCTCTTGTAAGGAAATCTGGAATACTGTTTTCACTACCTCTCAAATATTCTAACTCAAAATCGAAAACACTCAATATTGCTTGCCATCGTGCAAAAATTTGCTTACTAGCTATATTTTGAACATCTTTTTCTAAAACATGCTTTGCAGACTTACAGTCTACTCTAACTAAAAACTTTTGATTTAATAAATCATCTTGAAATTTGCTTATGCATAATACAATAGATAAAATTTCTTTTTTAATAGTACTATAATTAATTTGAGCTTGACTCCAGACACCGGAATGAAAACGAACAATTTGCTCAGGAGACTCAGGATTAACTTTTTGCTTTAAAATACCACCATAACCTGTTTCAGATGCATCAGTTTCAACAATTTTAAAAGAATTGGCTGAAGGAATACCTAGGCATGGAAGAGATTTAACATGAATCTTAATTTGCTTAACTATTTCTGTATGACTCGGAGTCCAGGCAGGAGGATTGCTCTGGAGACGATCAAACAGGGGCTTGCATAATTTTCTCAAATTTTGATAAAAATCAGAAACATAATTTAAAGAACCTAAAAACCTTTGAAGTTGACTTTTCTCAAGAATTTGATCTGGAAACTTATCAGCAAACTGGATAACTCGATTGATTGGGCTTATTTGACTTTGGCTTATGTTGAAACCTAAGAATCTGACATTGACCTGAAATAACTTAATCTTTTTGGCTGAAATAACTAAACCATTAGTTTTAACTATCTGTAAAAACTTATGTAAATGCTTCCAAGGTTGCTCAATTGACTCAGAGAAGATAAGTACATCATCTATATAAACTATGGAAAAATGACTGTAATCATTAAAAATTTCTTTCATTATATTCTGGAATTCACTAGGCGCATTTATTAATCCAAAAGGCATAACATTCCATTCATAATGACCAAAAGGGGTAACAAATGCAGTCTTATACCTGTCTGACTCTTTAATCTGAATTTGCCAAAAACCACTTTTCATATCAAATTTACTAAAAATTACAGCCTTTTCTAGTCTGTTAACTAAATCTCTTTTATTAGGAATTGGGTATCTAATCCATTCTAAAACTGAATTAAGGGGCTTATAATTGATGACTAGACGTGGGGCTCCTCTCTCTAACTCGGCATTTTTCTGAACATAAAAGGCTGGACAAGACCATGGAGACTTACTTTTTCTAACTATTCCTTTGTTGACTAAATTTGTGACCTCAGCTTTGCATAATTCCATTAACTCTTGGCTCATTTGAATTGGACGGGCTTTAGTGGGAATATTCTTTTCACTGAAGGACTTGACATAAGGTAAAGAAACGACATGTTGCTTACGGTGCCAAAAGGCATTGGGCATATCAGAACAAACTTCATTTTTTAACTTGTCTTCAAATTTACTAATCCGTAATTGAAGTGACTCGTCGGCTAACTGTTGTTCTACTCTTTTAAACTTAATTTCTTCTTTAAGAAAATTAACTTGTTTATTTTTACTCTGAATTAATTTAATTGACTTAGAAATGGCTGACTTCTGTAATGACTTAAGACTATGTAATTCTGGCTTAGTTAAAAATTCAAATTTAACTTTTTCTCCTAATTGGCTTGAAGTGACTCCATCAAATTCTACCTGAAAGGGATAAAGTAAAGAAATAAAGGGTAAACCTAAAATTACTTCGTCCGTGATATTCTGGATCAGGACAAAGGACGTCTTAAAGCATATTTTATTTTGGCATACATGGACTTTAGGTAATTCATACTTTAGCTTAAGGGCCTTTCCTGAAGCTGTTCCTAGAACTTCTTTCGATTTCTTGTAATACTGGGTTGGTATTAGACCTTCCTGAATACAATTTAAATTGGCTCCTGAATCAAATAAGGCAATTGTATTTAATTCGAATTCATTAATAAAAATACTAACTCTGGAATACCATTTCCTAAAATTAATTTGCTTGATTAAATTAATGACTTTTTCTTCTTTATCGGACGATTCTGGCTCAGACTCAGAACTAGACTTACCTAATGGATTACTAGATTTTGCTTTGGATTCTAATAAACTAATCATATCCTGTTTAATGGCATAATTTTCAGTTTGTAACTTTTGGCTTATTTGTTTTAATTCTAAAATTTCTTTTTTAACTAATTTGACTTCTAATTGGAGATCCTGGAGAGTGACTTCTTTCTTTTTATTAAACCTTTCTAAAGTGGCATTAAGACTTATCTTAGGAGGCGTAGGAGAACTAGATTCTTCTTGACTTATAATTTTCCTAAGTTTCATAAGGTACTCTGATTTTAATTCGGGATCCTGGACTTTACTAATTAATTCAATTAATAGCTCTTCTTGTTCTTCTTGCTTGGTAAAAACACAAATTGATTTATTTAAAATTCTACAACATTTATCCTTACATCCTAGTTGGACCTCTGGCTCACTAGACTGGGAATTATCTATATTGTAGGCATGTGAACTATCTGAAGGCATAGGATCAGACTCTGTGTTGGTTAATTCTAATACTTTAATTAATTTGGCTTCTTCCTCAGATGCTAACTTTAACTGCTTAATTGCTTCTTTAACTTTGCATTCATTAGCATAATGACCTTGCTTTTTGCATTTGTAACATCTCACTTTGCTTTTATCTGTGCTTTTCCTATTGTAATTCTTTTTACCTTGTAAGGGGCTTTTCCTAAAACCTTTTGAATAACCTTTTGACCATTTGCTTTTCCTAGGGGTAAACCTTCTTTTACTATAAAACTCATCATTATTATTAAAGGCATCTCTTTTGCCGGAATAATGGCGTCTTTTACTAAAGCGTCTATCATGGCTTCTTTTGACTTGTCTAGACGGCGGGACCGGTGCTAGACCATACTGTTCACAGAAATTTCCTAACTCATATTTAGCATTTTTACTATCAGCCTGGATTGATTTTCCTATTTTTAAATCTACACACATTTTCATACCAACTTAATTAATTGTACTAATTATATTACCATAAGTTAATTCATCGTAATTAATCTGACCTGATTCATTGCTTAAAACTGTTCTAATCTTATGCGCAAATAAATTAGGGAGACCATTGATAAATTTTTCTTTCCAAAAGGCTTGATTACTATCATCTCTTACATAACTCTATTAATAAAAACATCTTTATACCATCTAAAATCACTTAGCTTAGGGCATCTTAAATTACTTAATTGATCATGTATTCTGGCTGTTGTACTACTGGGCGTACCTATGAAATGTTCAATTATTGTATATAAAAGGACATTGACTCCGTCTTCTATGCTTGTACCTATTCTTTCATCTAAAATAGGGTGACCATCTTCATTTGCTTTAAAGGCATGGATTATTCTAAACTTGGCATCTTCTGTGAGATGTTTATCCCACCAGAAACGAAGTGTTCCTGTAAAACCTGTTTCTAAAAGGGAAACTATTTCTGACTGTCTCAATTGATGATTAGTGGCATAACTATTGGCTACCATAGACATATGCTGTAATTTATTAAGTATTTCTTGTTCAGATAAACCATCTATATTCCATTCATATAGCTTATCAGAAGACACTGAAAACTGGCTTTGAGTTCTTTCTTCAAACTGGACATCTGAAGGCGTAGGCTTAGGATACCAATTTTTGTAAGGCTTGTAGGATTAACTTTACCTATTATACGACTAACTTTAAGACTTTGGGCATCTTGATTAACCTGGAGGTTATTAAAGACTTTTTCAATTTTAGAAATATTACTAGTTTCTGACTCTAGACTTTGGCTTGATTCTAAAGACATAATTGACTCGCTATCTGAATTAACTTCAAAACTTAAGACTTTGACTGCCGTTTCTTCTTCTTTTCCTTTATCTTTATCTTTATTAGGCTTTGGTTTAACTGGGGTTAACTCTTGAAACATTTCCTCTATTTTACGCATTGTTGGACTGACTTTGAGTGCAGACTCTGGTTTTAATTCAAAGTGTACTAAAGGCTTTTCTTTCTTGGGCTTAAGAGTAATTTCCTGTGGGATTAGCTTATCAACTTTTGTTTCTATCTTATCTAATTGTTTTCCTATTACTATTAGGCTTGTGTTGGCATAATTATTCTGTTCTATGACTTTCTTAACTGGCTCATCTTTTGGCTCAGCTACTTTGTAAGGACTTGCAATAATCTTGGCATTTCTATGATTAATTACTATTGCTTCAACTGGGGGGTGAGTACTGGTGACTTTAGTATTATCGGCTTTTTCCCATTTTTCCTGGGTTAAAGTAACTAACTTTTGACTTAGATATTTGGCTTCTACGTAATCTAGATAAGGTGACTCAGACCTAGTTGCTTTTAGATAATCTTTCCATTCATTGAAAATTTCTTTTCTTTGGGCTTGGGGAAAAAAATCATGATACTTGGCTTTTCTTTTGGCATTTTCAGGGGCCTGGAAATGGGCATCTAGCTTTGACCAATGAATTTTAAATGGCTTATTAAGGACTCTTAATTGGGCATCACAATTATAAACTTCAAAAGTAGAATCTTGCATATCTAACCTAGTTGGTGATTCTGGTTGTATTGGCTCAGGAGGGGCAGTAGGAGTTGTATTGTAACTTGGTTGGACAACTTGTTTGGCTTTTCTTAATTCATTAATTTTAAAATCAATTAAGGCTTTATCGGCTTCTAAATCTCTTAGACTTAATAAAATTGCAGCTTTTAAACCTAACTTAGTTAAGGGTTTGACTGCAACTTGAACTAAACCTATATGCAAAAAATTATTACCTTCTTTCCTATGCTTTTTAATGGCATCTAGATTAAGTAATTGGCATGTTTCATGTTCCTTACTTAGAGCATAGACTTGTTCTACGGTTTTAATATGCGTAGTAGACTTAAAGGCATTAATTGACCATTTTGCTTATAAATTTCTTTAGTAGAGACTTTAGGTATATTCCAATTATTACAATGTAAATATGAATTGGTTGATTCATATTCTAATTCCTCTGTATTAACTATATCTGGCACTTGGCTTAGACTGGTACTAGAACTACAAGAATTAATTGAATTGGTTCTAAGAAAACGACTCATTTTGCTTACGTGTTTAATTTAAATTAACCAACTTAGAAAGACTCTTACATGACTTCTAAAATAGAAAGACTCTTGGGTAACTTCTAAGACTGACTCTAAGAAACCTAAGGACCTATGGGCTACTCTCTCTCTCACCTTCTCGTGCCTAACCGCTCATGCCTCTATCTGGGACTTACTGTTTGGTAAAAAGGTCTCACCTTACGGACTTTTGAGAGAGGGGAACCTAAGGAACTAGATAACTAAGAGTAGGCTTGGAAGAAATCTAAGAGACTAACTAATTTAAAAGAAACTTGGGCGACTTGCTAACTCAGAAAACTTAAATCAGCCACTTGGGCGATATGAGTAGCAGACTTAGACTCAACTCTTTTCAACTCTTACGGCTCTGATACCAAATGGGGACTAGAACCTATAATCTAGAAGAACTAGATTAAAAAGGATTTTTAACTAGTTATAGACGGAAGACTTAGAGTTGGGTTTGGCTTATATGTATTTAATGGCTTGAAGACTTTGAAGACTTGGAAGAAGAAAGGGATTAATTAGCTACGGAAGAGAATGAGAAGTATGACCAAGTAATTGGCTTGGAAGATGACTTGAGCAACTAAAAAACAAAAAATAGAGAAGTAATGAATAAAATAAATTATTGAATAAACATAAATTGAAAATAAAAGATTAATCATAAATTCAAAAGAAAATGGACGTATGAGAATAAATTGTATAAATAAAAGACTATGAGATGGCTAAATTGAATTAAATTGTATTATATATATATATAGCTTGGAGATACAAATGACTCGGGGCTTCTACTTAATGACTTGGCAAACAAAAGAGGACAAAATAACTTTTGAATTAACTTCTACTTTAACTTAGGTGAAACTTGTTTTGTCTTTGGGTGAAGAGACTTTAACTTTCAAATGTCGGGGCATCTTTTGACTCTTGAGGCAACTTTTGCTTTAACTCAGGGGCATCTTGCTTTAGATCTTGCTTTCGGCTACTTTGACTTTGATGGAATTGCTTTAGCTTTTGCCTTTTGACTCTGCAACTTTGCTTTCGGCTGCTTTGACTGAAAGGATTAGTCTTCGTTTAGATCATAAGGGTCTTAACTGTCGGGAACATAGTTTGACCATTTAGGCTTCGGCTTTTGACTGAAGGGTTGGCTTGGCATCTGCTGACTGGAAGAAGATTCAGACTTTGGGTTGGCATCATCACTATCATCATCTTTCATTTGTGTGACTTGGGCAAGAATTTGCTCAGCTAACTCTGTTAATTCCTTTTTGGATTTCCTTTTGAGGGAGGCATTGGAGCTGCTAGGAGAGGCAACTTTGACTGGTGCTTGAGGAGGAGGGAACTCTGTATTGACTTGAAAAATGATTTTATGAATTTGCACTTTGTCCCACCATTTGACTGCAAAATGACGGCTTAGAACTTTTGATTCCCAATTAACTTGGTAATTCCATTTTAAAATCCAAGGTACTTTGTATTTGGCCATAAAATGGAGGAGCATAGGGAAAAACTTTTCTGGCTTAGCTAACTTGTGCTTTTGACTAAAATAATTAACTGAATTTTGGAGTTCAACTGGGATAATTTCCCAAATGGGGCCATGGATGTTCCACCATTGGAGAAACCATAAAGGAAACTGGGCTTTGAATTTGGCATCAAAATCAAGAAACCATGAATGGCTAAAATATGGGTGCTGATGATAAAAAATTGTATACCAAGCATCTATGTAATCACCATAATTATAAGTAAGGCCTAATTGGGGATCTGTTTGAAGGGGTAACTGATCATAAAGGTTTTTACTCCACTGATCCGGCATAAGGATTTGGCGTATGTAGAGAGAATGAAAAATAGTGGCATATGTTTCCTTATCCTTGATTGGCCTAATTTCTATTGACTGGGTTTCATAAAGAATATCTCTGTAAAACTTGATTAATTTTGAAGGGTGACTCGGAAAATAATGGAGATTGGGAGGAAAGAACTTCTTGGCTATTTTGGCTGGATCATTAAGTCCTTCAAGGTAAGATTCAACAACAAAAAGATTTGTGTGGCTTCTGGCGGCATATCTGGACCTATTAACAGGACTTTGGCTTTGTGAAGGAATTGGAGCAGAGGGGTTAACTATGAAAGGATCAAACTGTGAAACTAAAGCTGACTGATAATTAGGGCGTAAAGAAGGATGGCTCAAAGGATTAAACCTATTATTAATTGGAATTGGAGAATAGCCTGGAAAGGGCATAAGTTGGGAGGATGGCTCTGGCTTAACTGGCATTAAGGAAGCTGGGAGGATTCTGGGTTGATTCTGGCTTGGCTGGCTGGGTTGACCATACTGCATTTTTTGCTTGTCTTTTTCTTTGCTGGACATGATTCTGCTTGTTTATCTTGCAGGAACTCTCTTGTAAGAAAATCTGGAATACTGTTTTCACTGCCTCTCAAATATTCTAACTCAAAATCAAAAACACTCAGAATGGCTTGCCATCTTGCAAAAATTTGCTTACTAGCTATATTTTTAACATCCTTTTCTAAAACATGCTTTGTTGACTTACAATCAACTCTGACCAAAAACTTTTGATTTAGTAAATCATCCTGAAATTTTCTTATGCATAATACAATAGATAAAATCTCTTTTTTAATATTACTATAATTAACTTGAGATTGACTCCAAACTCCGGAATGAAAACGGACAATTTGCTCAGGAGACTTAGGGTTAACTCTTTGCTTTAGAATACCACCATAACCAGACTCAGAGGCATCTGTTTCAACAATTTTAAAAGCATTAACTGAAGGAATACCAAGGCATGGAAGTGACTTGACATGGACTTTAATTTGTTTAACTATTTCTGTATGACTCTGTGTCCAGGCAGGACGATTGCTCTGGAGACGATCAAACAGGGGCTTGCATAGCTTTCTTAGATTTTGATAGAAATCAGAAACATAATTCAAAGATCCTAAAAATCTCTGAAGTTGACTCTTCTCTAGAATTTGATCTGGAAATTTATTAGCAAACTAGATAACTCGGTTGATTGGGCTTATTTGGGATTGATTGATGTTGAAGCCTAAAAACCTAATATTTACTTGGAATAACTTAATTTTCTTAGCAGAAAGAACTAAACCATTTGACTTAACTATCTGGGGAAATTTACTCAGGTGTTTCCAGTGCTGCTCAATTGACTCAAAAGATTAAAACATCATCAATATAAACTATGGAAAAGTGACTGCAGGAATTAAAAATTTCATTCATTATATTCTGGAATTCACTAGGCGCATTTTTTAATCTAAAAGGCATGACATTCCATTCATAGTGAACGAAAGGGGTTACAAAAGCAGTTTTATATCTATCTGACTCTTTAATTTGAATTTGCCAAAAACCACTTTTCATATCAAATTTACTAAAGATAACTGCCTTTTCTATTCTGTTAACTAGATCTCTTTTATTAGGAATTGGGTATCTAATCCATTCTAAAACTGAATTAAGGGGCTTATAATTGATAACTAGGCGAGGGGCTCCTATTTCTAACTCGGCATTTTTCTGAACATAAAAGGCTGGACAAGACCAGGGTGATTTACTCTTTCTAACTATTCCTTTGTTGACTAGATCCGTGACTTCGGCTTTGCATAATTCCATTAATTCTTTGCTCATTTGAATTGGACGGGCTTTGGTTGGAATATTCTTTTCACTAAATGACCTGATATAAGGTAAGGAAACGACATGCTGCTTTCGGTGCCAAAAAGCATTGGGCATATCAGAACAGACTTCATTTTTTAACTTTCCCTCAAATTTACTAATTTGTGACTGTAGTGACTTATCAGCTAACTGTTGTTCTACTCGTTTAAACTTGATTTCTTCTTTAAGGAATTAACTTGCTTTGTTTTATTCTGAATTAATTTAACTGACTTAGACACTGCTGACTTTTGGAGTAACTTAAGACTGTGTAATTCTGGTTTAGTTAAAAACTCAAATTTGACATTTTCTCCTAATTGACTTGAGGTGACTCCATCATACTCTACCTGCAAAGGATAAAGTAGTGAAATAAAAGGTAATCCTAAAATTACTTTATCCGTGATATTCTGGATCAGGACGAAGGACGTCTTAAAGCATATTTTATTATGGTAAACATGGGCTTTGGGTAATTCATATTTTAACTTCAAGGCTTTACCGGACGCTGTTCCTAGAACTTCTTTTGACTTCTTGTAATACTGGATTGGAACTAAACCTTCCTGCATACAATTTAAATATTCTCCTGAATCAAACAAGGCAACTGTATTTAACTCAAATTCGTTAATAAAAATACTAACTCTGGAATACCATTTCCTAAAATTAATTTGTTTAATTAAGTTAATTACTATATCTTCTTTATCGGACGACTCAGGTTCTGACTCAGAACTAGACTTTCCAAAGGGATTACTAGACTCTGCTCTAGATTCCATTAACTTAACTAGATCCTGTTTAATTTCATAATTCTCAGTTTGTAACTTTTGACTTATTTGTTTCAACTCTAAAATTTCTTTCTTAATTGTTTTGGTTTCTAACTGGAGATCTTGAAGGGTAACTTCTTTCTTTTTACTAAACCTTTCTAAGGTGGCATTAAGACTTATCTTAGGGGGCGTAGGAGAATTAGACTCTTCTTGACTTATGACTTTTCTAAGTTTTCTAAGGTATTCGGATTTTAACTCAGGATCCTGGATTTTATTAATTAACTCTATTAGTAATTCTTCTTGTTCTTCTTGCTTGGTGAGAACACAAATTGATTTACTTAAGATTCTACAGCATTTATCTTTACAACCTAATTGGACTTTTTGTTCACTAGACTGGGAACTGTCTGAATTGTAACCATGTGAACTGGCTGAGGACATAGGGTCTGACTCAGTATTGGCTAACTCAAGGACTTTAATTAACTTGGCTTCATCTTCAGAGGCTAATTTTAATTGCTTAACTGTGTCTTTAACTTAACACTCATTAGCAAAATCACCTTGCTTTTTGCATTTGTAACATCTAACTTTGCTTTTATCTGTCTTTTTCTGACCTTGTTTACTCTGTTGGTAACCTTTTGAATAGCCTTTTGACCATTTACTTTTCCTAGGGGTAAACTTTCTTTTACTATAAAACTCATCATTATTTCTGAAAGAATTTCTTTTACGGGAATAATGGCGACTTTTACTAAAGCGTTTATCATGGCTTCTTTTGACTTGTCTAGATGGCGGGACCGGTGCTAGACCATACTATTCACAGAAATTACCTAACTCATACTTGGCATTTTTACTATCGGCTTGAATTGATTTACCTATTTTTAAATCTACACACATTTTCATACCGACCTAGTTAATTGTGCTAATTATATTACCGTAAGTTAACTCATCGTAATTAATTGTACCTGACTCATTGCTTAAGACTATTCTAATTTTATGCGCAAATAAATTAGGAAGAAGATTTATGAATTTTTCTTTCCAAAAAGCTTGATTACTGTCATCTATTAGCATGACTCTGGAAATAAAAACATCTTTATACCATCTAAGATCGCTTAGCTTAGGGCATCTTAAATTACTTAACTGATCATGAATTCTAGCTGTTGTACTATTAGGCGTACCTATGAAATGCTCAATTATGTTATATAAAAGGACATTGACTCCGTCTTCTATTCCTGCTCCTAGGCGTTCGTCTAAAATACGTAGACCATCTTCATTTTTTTTATAGGCATGAATTATACTTAGTTTGGCTTCGTCTGTGAGATGTTTATCCCACCGGAAACGAAGTGTTCCTGTGAATCCTGTTTCTAAAAGGGAAACTATTTCTGACTGTCTTAACTGGTGATTAGTGGCATAACTATTGGCTACCATGGACATATGCTGTAATTTATTGAGTATCTCCTGTTCGGACAAGCCATCAATATTTCATTCGTATAGCTTATCAGAAGATACAGAAAACTGACTCTGGGTTCTTTCTTCAAACTGGACATCTGGGGGCGTAGGCTTAGGATACCAATTTTTGGTAAGGCTTGTGGGGTTGACCTTTCCTGTTAACCTGCTAACTTTAAGACTTTAAGAATCCTGGTTCACTTGGAGATTACTAAAGGCTTGTTCAATTTTAGAGATATTACTAGTTTCTGACTCTTGACTCGAAACTGACTCTAAAGACATAGCTGACTCACTATCAGAATTAACTTCAAATTGTAAAACTCTAACTGAGGTTTCTTCTTCTTTTCCTTTATCTTTATATTTATTTGGCTTTGGCTTAACCGGGTTTAACTCTTTGAACATTTCTTCAATCTTTCTCATTGTTGGGTTAACTTTAAGGGAAGACTCTGGTTTTAACTCTTGTAATTTAACTAAAGGTTTTTCTTTCTTAGGCTTTAGAGTAATTTCCTGGGGAATTAACTTATCGACTTTGGTTTCTATTTTATCTAATTGTTTTCCTATGACTATTAACCTTGTGTTGGTGTAATTATTTTGTTATATTACCATTTTATTGGCATCTTTTGATTCTGGGATTTTGTAAGGACTAGCAATGACTTTAGCATTCTTGTGATTAATGACTATTGTTTCTACGGGACGATGTGTGGAGATGACTTTGGTGTTGTCTTCTTTTTCCCATTTTTCTTGGGTTAAAGTCTTTATTTTTTGACTTGTATGATGACTTTCTATATAGTCTAGGTAGTAGGTTTCTGACTTAGTGGTTTTCATGTAATCTTTCCAACCATTAAAAATTATTTTTCTTTGGTCTTTGGGGAAAGTTACGTGATAATTTTCTTTCCTTAACTTGTTTTCAGGAGCACAATAATGGGCCTTTAATTTTGACCTATGGATTTTAAATGGTTTACTAAGAACTCTTAATTGGGCATCATATAATTCGAAGGTGGAACCATCTAACATATCTGACTTAGTGGGTGACTCAGGCTGTATTGGCTCAGGTGGTGCAGTAGGGATTTTATTGTAACATGGTTGGACCACTTCCTTAGCTTTTCTTAATTCATTAATTTTAAAATCAATTAGGGCTTTATCGGCTTCTAAATCACGTTTTCTAATTGAGGATGACTCCGCAGACGAATGTCTTGCTGGGAACTTGAAGTATTGACTAGGTGTAGGTAACTGTTCTAATTGAACTGTGGATTTAATTGGCCTATCGAAACTGATTTTAACTGTACCGTCTAAATAGGGTTGTATGTAATCTAAATCATTTAGACTACGTTGAATTGGCTTAGGGGGGCATTCAGTAGTTAAGAACCAATCTTTGGGTAAACTGACATCAGACCACCTAATCATTTGAGGAACTGTGACATTAGCATTAGACGTATGGCTTTGGATTAAAAGTGTTAATTCTTAGGGCTTTTACTAAGGGCTTGGAAATTCATATTTGTGCCTGTAACTTTGTAATAAATTCTATAAATTAAAGCTAAAGGTTGGGTACCTGGTAAGACATTGTAACCGTGAGTTTTAATATTTAAAGTTAAAAGTTTTAATATATGGGGATCACTTAGGCTTACTGTAAAATCTAGGTAACAATCAAAATGAACTGGACCATGGCATAAACTTGACTCAATGATTCCTAATACTCCATCTTGGAAATCGTCAAATCTGGCATCTCTTAAACTTAAAAGAATTGTTGCTTTAAGTCCTAACTTAGTTAAGGGTTTCACTGCGACTTGGACTAAACCTATATGCAGAAAATTATTACCTTCTTTTTTATGCTTTTTAATTGACTGGAGATTAAGTAATTGGCATGTTTCATGTTCTTTACCTAAGGCATAAACTTGTTCTACTGTCTTAATATGTGTAGTTGACTTAAAAGCATTAATTGACCATTTTTACTTATAAATTTCTTTACTAGGGACTTTAGGTATATTCCAATCATTACAGTGTAACTCACTACTAGTTGATTCAAATTCTAATTGTTCTTCATTAACTATGTCTGGAACTTGACTCAAACTGGTTCTAGAACTAGAAGAATTAACTGAATTGGTTCTAAATAGACGACTCATACTTACAAGTATTTGACTCAAGACTCAAGAGAAAGAAGATCTACAGAAATTCCTAGGGTTAACTCAAAGGTACCTGTAATCTAAGGCATTTTCTCTCTCACCGATCTCCTGCCGCAACCGCTCAGGCCACTCTCTGGGACTTACTGTTTGGTCCTGTACTTCTAGGTTCAGACTCTCGAGAGATGGGACCCTAAGGAACAGATAACTTTAAGATAACTGTTTGGAATAATTGGGGAACTTGCTTACTCAGAAGACTTAAATCAGCCACTTGGGCGATATGAGTAGTAGAGTTATACTCAATTCCTTCAACTCTTACGGCTCTGATACTCATTGCTAGTTCTTCTTTCTCTAGTTCTTCTTTCTCTAGTACCTTACATGAAACATGCCTTAGATTACAGGTACCTTTGAGTTAACCCTAGGAATTTATGTAGATCTTCTTTCTCTTGAGTCTTGAGTCAAATACTTGTAAGTATGAGTCGTTTATTTAGAACCAATTCAGTTAATTCTTCTAGTTCTAGAACCAGTTTGAGTCAAGTTCCAGACATAGTTAATGAAGAACAATTAGAATTTGAATCAACTAGTAGTGAGTTACACTGTAATGATTGGAATATACCTAAAGTCCCTAGTAAAGAAATTTATAAGCAAAAATGGTCAATTAATGCTTTTAAGTCAACTACACACATTAAGACAGTAGAACAAGTTTATGCCTTAGGTAAAGAACATGAAACATGCCAATTACTTAATCTCCAGTCAATTAAAAAGCATAAAAAAGAAGGTAATAATTTTCTGCATATAGGTTTAGTCCAAGTCGCAGTGAAACCCTTAACTAAGTTAGGACTTAAAGCAGCAATTCTTTTAAGTTTAAGAGATGCCAGATTTAACGATTTCCAAGATGGAGTATTAGGAATCATTGAGTCAAGTTTATGCCATGGTCCAGTTCATTTTGATTGTTACCCAGATTTTACAGTAAGCCTAAGTGATCCCCATTTATTAAAAGTTTTAACTTTAAATATTAAAACTCACAGTTACAATGTCTTACCAGGTACCCAACCTTTAGCTTTAATTTATAGAATTTATTACAAAGTTACAGGCACAAATATGAATTTCCAAGCCCTTAGTAAAAGCCCTAAGAATCAAACACTTTTAATCCAAAGCCATACGTCTAATGCTAATGTCACAGTTCCTCAAATGATTAGGTGGTCTGATGTCAGTTTACCCAGAGATTAGTTCTTAACTACTGAATGCCCCCTAAGCCAATTCAACGTAGTCTAAATGATTTAGATTACATACAGCCTTATTTAGACGGTACAGTTAAAATCAATTTCGATAGGCCAATTAAATCCACAATTCAATTAGAACAGTTACCTACGCCTAGTCAATCCTTCAAGTTCCCAGCAAGACATTCGTCTGTAGAGTCATCCTCAATTACAGAACATGATTTAGAAGCCGATAAAGCCCTAATTGATTTTAAAATTAATGAATTAAGAAAAGCTAAGGAAGTGGTCCAACCAAGTTACAATAAAATCCCTACTGCACCACATGAGCCAATACAGACTGAGTCACCCACTAAGTCAGATATGTTAGATGGTTCCACCTTCGAATTATATGATGCCCAATTAAGAGTTCTTAGTAAACCATTTAAAATCCATAGGTCAAAATTAAAGGCCCATTATTGTGCTCTTGAAAACAAGTTAAGGAAAGAAAATTATCACATAACTTTCCCCAAAGACCAAAGAAAAATAATTTTTAATGGTTGGAAAGATTACACGAAAATCACTAAGTCAGAAACCTACTACCTAGACTACATAGAAAGTCATCATACAAGTCAAAAAATAAAGACTTTAACCCAAGAAAAATGGGAAAAAGAAGACAACACCAAAGTCATCTCCACACATCCTCCCGTAGAAACAATAGTCATTAATCACAAGAATGCTAAAGTCATTGCTAGTCCTTACAAAATCCCAGAATCAAAAGATGCCAATAAAATGGTAATAGAACAAAATAATTACACCAACACAAGGCTAATAGTCATAGGAAAACAATTAGATAAAATAGAAACCAAAGTCGATAAGTTAATTCCCCAGGAAATTACTCTAAAGCCTAAGAAAGAAAAACCTTTAGTTAAATTCCAAGAGTTAAAACCGGAGTCTTCCCTTAAAGTTAACCCAACAATGAGAAAGATTGAAGAAATGTTCAAAGAGTTAACCCCGGTTAAGCCAAAGCCAAATAAAGATAAAGATAAAGGAAAAGAAGAAGAAACCTCAATTAGAGTTTTACAATTTGAAGTTAATTCTGATAGTGAGTCAGCTATGTCTTTAGAGTCAGTCTGGAGTCAAGAGTCAGAAACTAGTAATATCTCTAAAATTGAACAAGCCCTTAGTAATCTCCAAGTTAACCAGGATTCTCAAAGTCTTAAAGTTAGCAGGTTAACAGGAAAGGTCAACCCCACAAGCCTTACCAAAAATTGGTATCCTAAGCCTACGCCCCCAGATGTCCAGTTTGAAGAAAGAACCCAGGGTTAGTTTTCTGTATCTTCTGATAAGCTATACGAATGGAATATTGATGGCTTGTCCGAACAGGAGATACTTAACAAAGTTACAGCATATGTCTATGGTAGCCAATAGTTATTCCACAAATCACTAGTTAAAACAGTCAGAAATAGTTTCCCTTTTAGAAACAGGATTCACAGGAACACTTCGTTTCTGGTGGGATAAACACCTCACAGAAGAAGCCAAACTAAGTATAATCCATGCCTACAAAATAAATGAAGATGGTTTCCGTATGTTAGATGAACTCCTAGGAGCAGGAATAGAAGACGGAGTCAATGTTCTTTTACATACAATAATTGAGCACTTTATTGGTATGCCCAGTAGTACAACAGCTAGAATACATGATCAGTTAAGTAATCTTCGATGCCCTAAGCTAAGCGACTTTAGATGGTATAAAGATGTTTTCAACTCCAGAGTTATGTTAAGAGATGATAGTAAACAAGCCTTTTGGAAAGAAAAGTTTATTAACGGTCTTCCTAATCTATTTGCCCATAAGATTAGAACAGTCTTAAGCAATGAGTCCAGTCAAATTAATTACGATGAGTTAACCTATGGTAATATAATTAGTACAATTAATCAAGTCGGTATGAAAATGTGTGTAGATCTAAAAATAGGAAAATCAATCCAAGCAGACAGAAAAAATGCTAAGTACGAGTTAGGTAATTTCTGCGAACAGTATGGTCTAGCACCAGTCCTGCCATTTAGACAAATCAAAAGAAGCCATGATAAACGCTTTAGTAAAAGTCGCCATTATTCCCGTAAAAGAAATTCTTTCAGAAATAATGATGAGTTTTATAGTAAAAGAAAGTTTACCCCTAGGAAAAGTAAATGGTCAAACGGCTATTCAAATGGTTACCGACAGAGTAAACAGGGCCAGAAAAAGACAGATAAAAGCAAAGTTAGATGTTACAAATGCAATAAGCAAGGTCATTATGCTAATGAGTGTAAGGTTAAAGACACAGTTAAGCAATTAAAATTAGCCTTTGAAGATGAAGCCAAGTTAATTAAAGTCCTTGAATTAGCCAATACTGAGTCAGACCCTATGTCCTCGGCCAGTTCACAAGGTTACAGTTCAGACAGTTCCCAGTCTAGTGAACCAAAAGTCCAATTAGGTTGTAAAGATAAATGCTGTAGAATCTTAAATAAATCAATCTGTGTTCTCACTAAGCAAGAAGAACAAGAAGAATTACTAATAGAGTTAATTAGTAAAATCCAGGATCCCGAGTTAAAATCCGAATACCTTAGAAAACTTAGAAAAGTCATAAGTCAAGAAGAGTCTAATTCTCCTACGCCTCCTAAGATAAGTCTTAATGCCACCTTAGAAAGGTTTAGTAAAAAGAAAGAAGTTACCCTTCAGGATCTCCAGTTAGAAACCAAAACAATTAAGAAAGAAATTTTAGAGTTGAGACAAATAAGTCAAAAGTTACAAACTGAGAATTATGAAATTAAACAGGATCTAGTTAAGTTAATGGAATCTAGAGCAGAGTCTAGTAATCCCTTTGGAAAGTCTAGTTCTGAGTCAGAACCTGAGTCGTCCGATAAAGAAGATAAAGTAATTAACTTAATTAAACAAATTAATTTTAGGAAATGGTATTCCAGAGTTAGTATTTTCATTAACGAATTTGAGTTAAAAACAATTGCCTTATTTGATTCAGGAGCCGATTTAAATTGTATACAGGAAGGTTTAGTTCCAACCCAGTATTACAAGAAGTCAAAAGAAGTTCTAGGAACAGCGTCCGGTAAAGCCTTGAAGTTAAAATATGAATTACCCAAAGCCCATGTTTGCCATAATAAAATATGCTTTAAGACGTCCTTCGTCCTGATCCAGAATATCATGGATGAAGTAATTTTAGGATTACCTTTTATTTCACTACTTTATCCTTTGCAGGTAGAGTATGATGGAGTCACCTCAAGTCAATTAGGAGAAAATGTCAAATTTGAGTTTTTAACTAAACCAGAATTACACAGTCTTAAGTTACTCCAAAAGTCAGCAGTGTCTAAGTCAGTTAAATTAATTCAGAATAAAACAAAGCAAGTTAATTCCTTAAAGAAGAAATCAAGTTTAAACGAGTAGAACAACAGTTAGCTGATAAGTCACTACAGTCACAAATTAGTAAATTTGAGGGAAAGTTAAAAAATGAAGTCTGTTCTGATATGCCCAATGCTTTTTGGCACTGAAAGCAGCATGTTGTTTCCTTACCTTATGTCAGTCATTTAGTGAAAAGAATATTCCAACCAAAGCCCGTCCAATTCAAATGAGCCAAGAATTAATGGAATTATGCAAAGCCGAAGTCACGGATCTAGTCAACAAAGGAATAGTTAGAAAGAATAAATCACCCTGGTCTTGTCCAGCCTTTTATGTTCAGAAAAATGCCGAGTTAGAAAGAGGAGCCCCTCGCCTAGTTATCAATTATAAGCCCCTTAATTCAGTTTTAGAATGGATTAGATACCCAATTTCTAATAAAAGAGATCTAGTTAACAGATTAGGAAAGGCAGTTATCTTTAGTAAATTTGATATGAAGAGTGGTTTTTGGCAAATTCAAATTAAAGAGTCAGATAGATATAAAACTGCTTTTGTAACCCCTTTCGGTCACTATGAATGGAATGTCATGCCCTATCGATTAAAAAATGCACCTAGTGAATTCCAGAATATAATGAATGAAATTTTTAATTCCTACAGTCACTTTCCATAGTTTATATTGATGATGTTTTATTCTTTTCTGAGTCAATTGAGCAGCGCTGGAAACACCTGAGTAAATTTCTCCAGATAGTTAAGTCAAATGGTTTAGTTCTTTCTGCGAAGAAAATTAAGTTATTCCAAGTTAATATTAGGTTTTAGGCTTCAACATCAGTAAATCCCAAATAAGCCCAATCAACCGAGTTATCCAATTTGATGATAAATTTCCAGATCAAATTCTAGAGAAGAGTCAACTTCAGAGATTTTTAGGATCTTTGAATTCTGTTTCTGATTTCTATCAAAATCTAAGAAAGCTATGCAAGCCCCTATTTGATCGTCTCCAGAGCAATCGTCTTGCCTGGACACCGAGTCATACAGAAATAGTTAAACAAATTAAAGTCCATGTCAAGTCACTTCCATGCCTTGGTATTCCTTCAGTTAATTCTTTTAAAATTGTTGAAACAGATGCCTCTGAGTCTGGTTATGGTGGTATTCTAAAGCAAAGAGTTAACCCTGAGTCTCCTGAGCAAATTGTCCTTTTTCATTCCGGAGTTTGGAGTCAATCTCAAGTTAATTATAGTACTATTAAAAAAGAGATTTTATCTATTGTATTATGCATAAGCAAATTTCAGGACGATTTACTAAATCAAAAGTTTTTGGTCAGAGTTGATTGTAAGTCAACAAAGCATGTTTTAGAAAAGGATGTTAAAAATATAGCTAGTAAGCAAATTTTTGCAAGATGGCAGGCCATTCTGAGTGTTTTTGATTTTGAGTTAGAATATTTGAGAGGCAGTGAAAACAGTATTCCAGATTTTCTTACAAGAGAGTTCCTGCAGGATAAACAAGCAGAATCATGTCCAACAAAGAAAAAGACAATCAAAAAATGCAGTATGGTCAACCCAGCCAGCTAAGCCAGAATCAACCCAAAATCCTCCCAGCTTCCTTAATGCCAGTTAAGCCAGAGCCATCCTCCCAACTTATGCCCTTTCCAGGCTATTCTCCAATTCCAATTAATAATAGGTTTAATCCTTTGAGCCATCCTTCTTTACGCCCTAATTATCAGTCAGCTTTAGTTTCACAGTTTGATCCTTTCGTAGTTAACCCCTCTGCTCCAATTCCTTCACAAAGCCAAAGTCCAGTTAACAGGTCCAGATATGCCGCCAGAAGCCACACAAATCTTTTTGTTGTTGAATCTTACCTTGAAGGACTTAATGATCCAGCCAAAATAGCCAAGAAGTTCTTTCCTCCCAATCTCCATTATTTTCCGAGTCACCCTTCAAAATCAATCAAGTTTTACAGAGATATTCTTTATGAAACCCAGTCAATAGAAATTAGGCCAATCAAGGATAAGGAAACATATGCCACTATTTTTCATTCTCTCTACATACGCCAAATCCTTATGTCGGATCAGTGGAGTAAAAACCCTTATGATCAGTTACCCCTTCAAACAGATCCCCAATTAGGCCTTACTTATAATTATGGTGATTACATAGATGCCTGGTATACAATTTTTTATCATCAGCACCCAGATTTTAGCCATTCATGGTTTCTTAATTTTGATGCCAAATTCAAAGCCCAGTTTCCTTTCTGGTTTCTCCAATGGTGGAACATCCATGGCCCCATTTGGGAAATTATCCCAGTTGAACTCCAAAATTCAGTTAATTATTTTAGTCAAAAGCACAAGTTAACTAAGCCAGAAAAGTTTTTCCCTATGCTTCTCCATTTTATGGCCAAATACAGAGTACCTTGGATTTTAAAATGGAATTACCAAGTTAATTGGGAATCAAGAGTTCTAAGCCGTCATTTTGCAGTCAAATGGTGGGACAAAGTGCAAATTCATAAAATCATTTTTCAAGTCAATACAGAGTTCCCTCCTCCTCAAGCACCAGTCAATCCAGTTAAAGTTGCCTCTCCTAGCAGCTCCAATGCCTCCCTCAAAGGGAAATCCAAAAAGGAATTAATAGAGTTAGCTGAGCAAATTATTGCCCAAGTCACACAAATGAAAGATGATGATAGTGATGATGCCAACCCAAAGTCTGAATCTTCTTCCAGTCAGCAGATGCCAAGCCAACCCTTCAGTCAAATGCCGAAGCCTAGATGGTCAGACTATGTTCCCGACAGTCAAGACCCTTATGATCTGAACGAAGACTAAGCCTTTCAGTCAAAGCAGCCGAAAGCAAAGTTGCAGAGTCAAAAGGCAAAAGCTAAAGCAATTCCATCAGAGTTAAAGTAGCTGAAAGCAAGATTTAAAGCAAGATGCTCCTGAGTTAAAGCAAAAGTTTCCTCAAGAGTCAAAAGATGCCCCGACATTTGAAAGTTAAAGTCTCTTCACCCAAAGACAAAAACAAGTTTCACCTAAGTTAAAGTAGAAGTTAATTCAAAAGTTATTTTGTCCTCTTTTGTTTGCCAAGTCTTTAAGTAGAAGCCCCGAGTCATTTGTATCTCCAAGCTTGATTTAGTAAGCATTGTATTTTCTTGAGTTTCATAGTTCTCTCAGAATGTTGAGCAAGGAACTAGGATTTCTGTAAGTCTTTATTTTGCTTTTCAAGCTTCAACTAGTTAAAAGAGTTAAATAAAGTTATCATATTTTGAGTTAAATTATGAGTTAAATTATTTTGAGTTGACAAAGTCCTACAAATTCTAATTTTTTAATCCTATTTTCCCTAAGCATTATTTTAAGTTAAATTATTTTGAATTATCTAATGCGTGGTCCTTATGCAGGTTATTTAAATTACGATTATATTGGTTTATATCTTTATATTTTAATAGTGTGCATTTACTCCATTCTAAGTTTTTATTATCACTTGCTCCGATTCTTCAAAGCCATCTTCTTCCTCCAAATTGAGTATCTAAGTCATCACCTCCATTAAATAAGCCAAAGTCAAGTCTTCCGCCTAACTAGTTAAAAATCCTTTTTAATCTAGTTCTTCTAGATTATAGGTACTAGTCCCCTTCTGGTATATATATGACATACAAAAGAAGACAAAATAACTTTTGAAATTACTTTCTACTTTAACTTGAGTAAAACTTCTTTAACTTTATCGGGGTAACTTTTGCATTAACTCAGGGCATCTTGCTTTAACTCTTGCTTTCGGCTACTTTGCTGAAAGGCTTAGTCTTCATTTAAATCATAGGGGTCTTGACTGTCGGGGTAGTCGGACCACCTGGGCTTCGACTTTTGACTGAAAAGTTGGCTTGGCTTTTGACTTGAGGAAGATTCGGACTTTGGATTGGCATCATCACTATCTTCATCATTCATTTGCGTAACTTGGGCAAGGATTTGCTCAGCTAACTCTTTTAACTCTTTTTTGGATTTTCCTTGGAGGGAGGCATTGGAATTGTTAAGGGAAGCAGTTTTGACTGGATTGACTGACGCCTGAAGGGGCGGAAACTCTGTGTTGACTTGGTAGATAATTCTGTTGACACCGAACTTATCCCACCATTTTACTGCAAAATGACGAGATAAAACTCGGGTATCCCAATTAACTTGATAATTCCATTTCATAATCCAAGGGACTTTGTATTTGGCTACAAAATGGAGGAGTGTGGGGAAAAACTTGTCTGACCTTTGTAACTTATATTTTTGACCGAAATAATTAATTGACTGCTGGAGATTAACTGGAATGATTTCCCAAAGGGGGCCATGGATATTCCACCATTGGAGAAACCAGGAAGGAAATTGACTATTAAACTTGGCATCGAAATTAATGAACCATGAGTGACTAAAATTAGGATGCTGGTGGAAGAAGATCGTATACCAGGCATCGATATAATCACCATAGCTGTTAGTAAGGCCTGACTGGAGGGGTAAGAATTTGACGTATGTAGAGAGAATGAAAGAGGGTGGCATTAGTTTCTCTATCTTTGATTGGCTTAATATCAATGGACTGGGTTTCATAGAGAATGCCTCTGTAAAACTTGATTGACTTGGAGGGGTGACTTGGAAAGTAATGAAGATTAGGAGGGAAGAATTTCTTGGCAATTTTAACTAGGTCAGAAAGCTCTTCATAGATTGACTCAACTACAAAAAGGGTGCAATGACTCTTGGAAGCATAGGGAGACTTTTTGTGATTAACTGTAGTAATTGGACTTTGTCCCTATAAAGGCGGGTTAACTACGAAAGGATCATAACTGGAAACTAAAGCTGACTGGTAATTTGGGCGTAAAGAACCTGGCATAAGAGGGTTGAATCTGTTTCTAACTAGAATTGGGGAGCATCCCGAGAAGGGGATGACCTGGGAGGATGACTCTTGTTTGATTGGCATCATGGTAGCTGGGAGGATTCTGGGTTGACTCAGTTGACTGGCTTGGGCTTTCTGTTTGTCTTTTTCTCTGGAGGACATTTTGACTCTTGATTTTCCTGCAAGAACTCTCTAGTAAGAAAATCAGGGATACTGTTTTCACTTCCTCTCAAATATTCTAATTCGAAATTAAAAAAAACACTCAAAATGGCTTGCCATCGTGCAAAAATCTGTTTACTAGCAATATTTTTAACATATTTTTCTAAAACATGTTTTGTTGACTTGCAATCAACTATAACTAAAAAATTTTGATTTATAAATCATCTTGAAATTTACTAATGCATAATACAATAGATAAAATTTCTTTTTTAATAGTACTATAATTACTTTGTGACTGTGTCCAAATACCAGAATGGAAACGGAGAATTTGCTCATGTGACTCGGGAGTAACTCTTTGCTTTAGGATACCACTATATCCTGGCTAAGAAGCGTCTGTTTCAACTATTTTGAATGAATTAACTGAAGGAATACCTAGGCATGAGAGTGACTTAATTATTTCTGTATGACTCGGAGTCCAGGTAGGTGGATTGCTCTGGAGAAGATCAAACATGGGCTTACATAACTTCCTTAAGTTTTGATAAAAATCAGAAACATAATTCAAAGATCCTAAAAATCTCTGAAGTTGACTTTTTTCTAGAATTTGATCTGGGAATTTATTAGCAAATTGGATAACTCGGTTGATTGGGCTTATTTGACTTTGGCTGATGTTGAATCCAAGAAACCTGACATTAACTTGGAATAACTTGATTTTCTTGGCTGAGATAACTAGACCATTGGATTTAACTATCTGCAAGAACTTGTGTAAGTGCTTCCAGTGCTGCTCAATTGACTCAGAAAATATAAGAACATCATCTACATAAACTATGGAAAATTGACTATATTGATTAAAAATTTCATTTATTATATTTTGGAATTCACTCGGCGCATTTTTTTAAACCAAAAGGCATTACATTCCATTCGTAATGACCGAAAGGGGTTACGAATGCAGTTTTGTATCTATCTGACTCTTTGATTTGGATTTGCCAAAAACCACTTTTCATATCAAATTTACTAAAGATGACTGCTTTTTCTAACCTGTTAACTAAATCTCTTTTATTAGGAATTGGGTACCTAATCCATTCTAAGACTGAGTTAAGGGGCTTGTAATTGATAACTAGGCGAGGGGCTCCTCATTCTAACTCGGCATTTTTCTAAACATAAAAGCTGGGCAAGACCAAGGTGATTTACTTTTTCTAACTATACCTTTGTTGACTAAATCCGTGACTTCGGCTTTACATAATTCCATTAGCTCTTGACTCATTTGAATTGGACGGGCTTTAGTGGGAATATTATTTTCACTAAATGGCTTGACATAAGGTAAAGAAACGACATGCTGCTTTCGGCGCCAAAAGGCATTGGGCATATCATAACAAACTTCATTTTTTAACTTTTCTTTGAATTTACTAATTTGTGACTGAAGTGACTTGTCAGCTAACTGTTGTTCTGTCCTTTTAAACTTTATTTCTTCTTTAAGAAAATTAACTTGTTTTGTTTCACTCTGAATTAACTTGACTGACTTAGAAACTGCAGACTTTTGTAATGACTTAAGACCGTGTAACTCTGGTTTGGTTAAGAATTCAAATTTAACTCTTTCTCCTAAATGGCTTGAGATGACTCCATCGTACTCTACCTGGAAAGGGTAAACTAGTGAGATAAAAGGCAAACCTAAAATTACTTCATCCGTGATATCCTGGATTAGGACAAAGGATGTCTTAAAGCATATTTTATTTTGGCATACGTGGGCTTTGGGTAACTCATATTTTAACTTTAAGGCTTTACCGGACGCTGTTCCTAAGACTTCTTTTGACTTTTTGTAATACTGGGTCGAAACTAGACCTTCTTGAATACAATTTAAGTCGGCTCCTGAATCAAATAGGGCAACTGTGTTTAACTCAAATTCGTTAATAAAAATACTAACTCGTGAGTACCATTTTTTAAAATTAATTTGTTTAATTAACTTAATTACTTTGTCACTTTTTTTACTATCGGAGGACTCAGGTTCTAACTCAGAACTAGACTTTCCAAAGGGATTACTAGACTCTGCTTTGGATTCTAAAAGGCTAACTAAATCCTGCTTAATTTGATAATTTTCAATTTGTAACTTTTGACTTATTTGTTTTAAATCTAAAATTTCTTTCTTAACTGTTTTGACTTCTAACTGGAGATCCTGAAGGGTGACTTCTTTCTTTTTACTAAACCTTTCTAGGGTAGTGTTTAGACTTATTTTAGGAGGATTACTAGAACTGGGTTCTTCCTGACTTATGACTTTCCTAAGTTTTCTAAGATACTCAGATTTTAACTCAGGATCTTGAACTTTACTGATTAACTCGATTAGTAACTCTTCTTGTTCTTCTTGTTTAGTAAGGACACAAATTGATTTACTTAAGGCATTACAGCATTTGTCTTTGCATCCTAACTGGACTGTGGGTGAACTAGACTGTGAATTATCTGAACTATAACTATCTGAGTTACTGGTGGACAAGTGAACTGACTCGGAATCATTTAACTCAAGGACTTTAATTAATTTGGCTTCATCTTCAGAGGCTAACTTTAACTGTTTAATTGTGTCTTTAACTTTGCACTCATTAGCGAAATGACCGAATCTTTTACATTTAAAGCATTTAACTTTACGTTTGTCTGTCTTTTTCTTAAAGTGACTCGTTTTACTTTGTTGATCACCTTTTGATCATTTACTTTTCCTAGGGGTAAACTTCTTTTTACTATAAAATTCATCATTATTTCTAAAAGAATTTCTCTTCCTGGAATAATGGCGACTTTTACTAAAGCGTCTATCATTATTTCTTTTAACTTGTCTAGACGGCGGGACTGGTGCTAGACCATACTGTTCACAAAAATTTCCTAACTCATATTTGGCATTATTTCTGTCGGCTTGGATTGATTTTCCTATTTTTAAATCGACACACATTTTCATACCAACTTGGTTAATTATTCTAATTATATTACCATAGGTTAATTCATCATAATTAATTTGACCTGACTCGTTGCTTAAGACCATTCTAATCTTATGGGCAAACAAGTTGGGGAGACCGTTTATGAACTTTTCTTTCCAAAACGGTTGATTACTATCATCTCTTAACATGACTCTAGAAATAAAAATATCTTTATACCATCTAAAATCACTTAACTTAGGGCATCTGAGATTACTTAACTGGTCATGAATCCTAGTTGTTGTGCTACTGGGTGTACCAATAAAGTGCTCAATTATTGTATATAAAAGGGTATTGACTCCATCCTCTATACCTGTTCCTATACGTTCATCTAAAATAGGGTAACCATCTTCGTTTTTCTTAAGGGCATGGATTATTCTTGACTTTGCATCTTCTATGAGATGTTTATCCCACCAGAAACGACGTGTTCCTGTGAAGCCTGTTTCTAAAAAGGGAACTATTTCTGACTGCCTTAACTGGTGATTGGTGGCATAACTATTAGCGACCATAGACATATGTTGTAATTTGTTGAGTATCTCCTGTTCAGACAAGCCATCGATATTCCACTTGTATAACTTATCAGAAGACACTGAGAATTGACTCTGGGTTCTTTCTTCAAACTGGACATCTGGGGGCATAGGCTTAGGATACCAATTTTTGGTAAGACTCGTGGGGTTAACTTTACCTGTTAAACGACTAACTTTAAGACTCTGGGAATCCTGGTTAACTTGTAGGTTACTAAAGGCTTGTTTAATTTTAGAAATATTACTAGTCTCTGACTCATGACTAGAGGCTGATTCTAAAGACATAGCTGACTCACTATTTGAATTAACTTCAAATTGTAAAATTTTAACTGAGGTTTCTTCTTCTTTTCCTTTGTCTTTGTCCTTATTTGGCTTTGGTTTAACTGGGGTTAATTCTTTAAACATTTCTTCAATTTTCTTCATTGTTGGATTTACTCTTAGTGTGGACTCTAGTTTTAATTCACGAAATTTGACTAAGGGCTTTTCTTTCTTAGGCTTCAGAGTAATTTCCTGGGGGATTAACTTATCAACTTTTGTTTCTATATTATCTAACTGTTTTCCTAAGACTATTAGGCTTGTGTTGGTATAATTATTTTGTTCGATTACTCGTACAATAAGGGAGATCTATGAAGGCAAAATCATCACGGCCAAGGTGAGCTTGAACAAAGAAAATAGTAACCCCTCAAATACACGGCCAAAATGGAAAAGTCAAGGGGCATTGCCACATGTCATTGAGGTCCCACGCTTCATTTAATGAGGTAATGCTCCTAACTGCAGCAGAGGACCCACGATCCGCGCAAAAGAAGAATTTTCGTCCTTGCATTTAATGCATAAGGGAAGAAGGGAAGTGATTAGGGTCAGTGTATGGTGAGTAAAATCAGGATGATTAGGTGCGAAATCTTATGACTTGTAAGACTAGGGGGGTGTATTCAATTAAGATTTTAAAAGAGTTTAAAAGAGTTTAAAAGTTTGGGTGTATTCAATTCAGATTTTAAAAGAGTTTGTAAAAGTTTGGGTGTATTCAATTCAGATTTCAATTGATATTAAAAAAATACATCGAAATCTAGGTGTATTCAATTATGACTTTTTAAAAGTCAAACAAAATTTAGGTGTATTCAAAAAGTAATTTATTTTGAAGGAATTAATAAGTTGCCTGATTTCGTTAGAAATTAAAGTGGTAAGTATAAATACAAAAGGCTTTGACAAATCTTATGTGAACCCTAGAAACTTTGAACGTGCTCTACGCTCTCCAGTCGTTGAACGTGCGTGCTTGTCAAGTGGAGGTAAAAATTTCTTCTCTTTTTCTACGCTTTCTACACATCCTGTATGCCGTTGCTTGTAACCAAGCAATTGTCGTTGCTTGTTTTTTTTCTGCTATACATCATCGTTGCTTGACAAAATATATGATAATTATGCAAAAAGCAACGAAAAGTATCATAATTCATGCAACAAAGCCACGTTAGTAAATGCAACCCTATCATAAGACCATATAACCATGAACCAAAGATTCTGCTTTTGCTTTTGTTTCTTTTTTTTTTCTGCTTTTGCTTCGTTCTTTTTTTTTGGTTGCTGTTTTTTCGTTCTTGAATAGTTTTTTGGTTGCTGTTTTTTTTTTTGTTTCTGTAATTTTTCTACATCATCCTTTTTTTTTGGTTGCTATTCATCAAATATCGATAGCCTTCTTCATCTACAATCATCTTTTTTTTTTGGTTATGCGTTTCCCTTCTTTATCAATATATATATATCTAGTCCATGCCAAAACAAAAAGGGAAAAAATTATCTTCATATATATATTTTTTCTTATGAACTAATTAAAGATTGCATGTATTATCTAGTAACATTATAAATGGGAGATTCACAACAAGGAAAAGGAAAAACACCTTATAACCCATGGACCTCGAAAGAGAGCAATATGCTATTAGAACTAATGGTTGATGCTGCCAACCGTGGATGGCGCGATTCTAATGGTTTGCTAAGCAAGCAAATAGTAGAAAGCAAGATACTTCCTGTTCTTAATGCAAAACTTGGATGCCAAAAAACTTATCTTCAATATCAGAGTCGTCTGAAATGGTTTAAGACAAGATATCACAGTTTTACTCAACTTATGCGTCATAGTTCTGGATTTGGGTGGGACTCCGTCTCAAAGAAATTCACAGCTACTGAAGAAGTATGGCAAGATTACTTTAAGGTAAGATTTCAATTTTGTTAAAATGTTACTTTAGAATGAGAACTTTCACTTTTGTACTTTTTGCATGTAATTAATTTTTTAATTTTATTTTTGGTTTTTGCTAGTCCCACCCAAGTCAAGTGCATCTTCAAAGAGATACATTTGCAGACTATGAGGATTTGGTAATTGCAATTGGCAATGGAACTGCTGTTGGGAAAAACTCAATTGGACTTGGTGATGATACCGATGCTAGAACGTATGAAGTTGGAGAAAGTAGACCTACCAGATTGCAAGATACCAATGAGGCATTTGTACCAAGTCAAAATGAAACATCATACCAATCTTTGTCGTCTGGTAATTTTACTTCATCACCTTTTCTAGACACAAATTTGGAAGCTCCATTAGAAAAGCTCCCTCCAAGAAAGAAACCTAAAACTGAGTTTGAAGCAAATAATAATTCAGTTGAGACCATAACTCGAGCTGAACTAGTAGAAAAAGTTTATGTGGGCATGGATTCAATTGCTGCAATTACCACTGAAATTCGAGGAATGCATAGCCTAATGGAGAAAAGAGAGAAAGAGAGAGAGAAAACCAACAATGTTTGGGATGCTATCAAGGAGACTCCGAACTTGGATAATCGTGCTCGTTACAAAGCACTAGGACTGGTTCATAAGCTGGGAATGAAAAATGCATTCCTGAAAATGTCACCTGAAGAGCGCTCAGAGTGGATACTATACACTATGGAATGAGTGTGGTTCTGTGATATTATGTTTACCATTTTAAATTATGTTGAAACTTTGGTTTAAACTATTTTTATCATGTTGGTTTAAAATATTTTTAAGACTTTATTAGTTTGGAATTTGTTGAACTTTGGCCTACAATTAATTATTTGGGTACTGTTTATGTGTGTTACTTATGAGTATTGCTTGTGTTTTATGTGCCTTTATGCTTTTTCAGTTTTATCTTCAGATTTGTTTTAATCTATATAGTTTCAGTTTTATGTGCCTTTATGCTTACGAGTATTGCTTGTGTTACAATGTTATATGTGCACTTCAGATTTTTTTTGTTATTAATGGAGATGGAAGAAGTAGATGAAGTACTTAAAGTGCACAAATCCAAAGTGTTAAATGATTCTTTATCAAGGAGGAACGGACTTAAAGTGCCACCAGGTATATATTTATTTATTTATGTCTATATTAGGTTGTATTGTAAATATTAATTGGATTTGTGTCGTATATTCAGGTAAATATTTCTTAGTGGATTGTGGATTCCCAAATCGGCGTCAATTTTTAGCTCCATTTCGAGGTGTTCGATATCATCTTCAGGATTTTGCCGGTCAAGGTCGTGATCCTGAAAATGCAGCTGAGTTGTTCAATCTTAGACATGCTTCCTTAAGAAACGTAATAGAGAGAATATTCGGTATATTTAAATCACGATTCACAATTTTTAAGTCTGCCCCTCCATTTCCATATGAGACACAAGCAGAGTTGGTCTTAGCTTGTGCAGGGTTGCACAATTTTCTCCGCAAGGAGTGTCGTTCTGATGAATTTCCTATTGAAGAAAACAACGAGCATTTAGCATCGTCGTCATCACCAGAAACTGAGGGAAATAATTATGACCAAGTTTTTCAAACCCAAGAACAACAACGCGAGAATGCTAACCAATGGAGGGTTGGGATATCTTCAGATATGTGGAGAGATGCTATGAATGACGGGAGTCAAAGATGAGCAATGAAACAGATACTTATTCGTTTTTATGCATTTAGAATTATAGTTTACTTATCTTTTTTTTTTTACATGAAATTACTGCATATTTGAACAAATTAGATGCCCTTTTTTAAATTTTCTTTGGATGTATTGATTTGGAAGTTCTTTACAAAATGTTTTTGTAAAGGTACTTTTTTCTTTTGAAAATCTAAAAAACGATAAACAGCCCAAAAAAAAGAAAAAAAGAAAAAAAATATTTTAGAACTCTAATCAACTCTTTTAAAATCTACGATAAAACTCTAACAAACACCATCAAAATCAATCTAGGAATTCAATCAAACTCTATGTGGAGTTGATAGAAATCAATTGAACTACATTGAACTCTATAAACTTTATAACTCCATTTAACTCTTTTAAAATCTTTATTGAATACACCCCCCTAAGTCACCAACCATCAGACCAGAACATTAAATGCTCCTCCAAGGCCCAAGACGCAGAACCGACGATCAGGGCGGCGACCGAGATTTATAGGGTTCACACCACCATACTTCACATTCCCAAATGTTGTCTAGACTACCCACTATCTCTGATCGACCACGTCATGCAGATATCAGCCTCACTTTCCTCCCATAGCCTCTTCTATAAGTACCAAGCTCCAACTACATTTAGACCGGTCAACACCAAACACAAGCCTTCGACGGAGCAAATTATATTTCCTATCACTTATCTTCTGTCATTTATCTTCCTGTAATGCACTTTCAATACCTTTACTTGCTTTCCTAGGAGTAGTGGTAGATTGTAGGAAAATCTGTTCATCAATGTATCATATGACCCTTGATTTTTCAAGGCACCGGAGCACCATCCTTGTTACTTTTCCGTTCATCCCACATATCATACGACCGTTGCAATCCAACAATACGCCGAAGCACCACCTATAAATCCACCATTAACACCATCATTAACGGCCTCGTAGCTCAGGTCGTGAACCTGACGGCCGAGATCAGTTCCTCTCTTGGCCACAGTCGCTCTGATTGAAAGTCAGACTCAAACAGGTGTGCAACTCATCCATCCATCCATTCACATCATCCTCAAATACACGGTGCACCAGGCCGTGAGATTAGCACAACCGCACCGCACCAAAGAAGGAAAACCCGTGTTGACGCGGATCCCCTTGGCCCGGAGCACCAGGCCGTGAGATTAGCACCATTAACATTTTTGGCACAACCGATGGGACTGAATTTGAGGTCGAAGGCCATGTGAAATTTGTGTGTGCCTTATCTTGTGCGTGCTGCCATTTGGGATTATTAGATTGTCATTATTTGCAAGTGTTAATTTGGGAAAAGTCCATTTTACATGGGAGATTCTACCGAAATTTTGGTAAAAGTCTAGCCCCATTTTTCTTAAAAGTACGGGTGAGGGGTGTAAAGTTAGTAGTTGGTCCGGCATCGTTCGGGTGTCAGATTATGTAACTAGATTCGACACAAGTTCCGAGGGGCAATTCAGGTCGGGTCCTGACCCTAATGTTGAATTGAGATTATATGAGCTTGGCATGAAAGCTTAGAGTGTGGGAGCTAAAGACCCACAAGCTTAGCAAATGAGAATGCATGTGCTTGGCTTGGTGTTGGATATGCTTGAGTTTGGGTGTTGATAATTTGTTGTTTGTGGCTGTGGCTATGGCTATGGTGATTTAAGAGTTTCAAGAGAAGGATGATGGAAGGAAAAACTTGAGGCTTGAAGGCTATGGTGTTTATAGCTTGGAAGGGTATGAGAAGGAAGGAAAAGCTTGGAGTTATGTTTGATGAGACTTTATAGGGAACATGGAGGATTTCAAGGCTAAGAAAGTAGAAGAAATGGTTGTGATAGCTGAGGAATGGTTGGGATGACTGCTGGAATGCTTGCAATTGCCGAAGGGAGGAAGGAAGGTGGTCTGATGGTTGCTGGGGTGCTTGAGCAACCAAGAGACGTCGTTCTCTACTTCTGTCATGGCTTCTAATTTATAGAAGGCAAGGGCTTTCCTTTATTTCCAATGGGTAAAAGGAGGTGATGAAACCATTCTATTTCCAACGTGTAAAAGGAAGCATTGAGACATTATTATTTCCAACAGGCAAAGCTAGGCATTGAAAAATGACTATTTCCTATAGGTAAAGTGAGGTGTCGGAATTGGCTTATTTCAAGAGGGTAATAGGGAGTGCTTGAAGGATATCTCATTTGCCCACCCACATTGGAGAACTCCAAGCAATGGGCTTGGATTTTGGTGCTCCCAAATAGTTAGCCCAAAGTCTCCATTATCCAAGAGCTTCCGTGGGCCTTGTGGACCTCCATAACCTTCCACACCACAATCCCTCGTGCAAGTCCCGTAAACCACATGACTTGGGTTCATGTGAGCTTGATAGGTGATTGATATATGAAAAATGTATTGTTGGCTTGGCATGGCATGCACACTATTTCTATATTTCTTTAATGAATTAATTCCCAAAATACAACTTGGATTAACGCATGACCAACATTATATGTTATATTGGGCTTTAAATGTCTTTGGGCTTCTCGTGACTTTTTGGGCCTCAACAGTAGGCAAATAGAAAAATAAGAAAGAGAAGGGAAAAGGGCTGGTGGCGTCAAATCTAGAAAGTGGTCAGTCAATAGAGAGAGGGAGGTGACATGAAGAGAGAAGAAAGATGGCCAATAGTTCGTGAATTTGGGGATTAAACAACCCTCCCAATTTGAACAGAAAAGAAATTGGTTGTATGTTCGTAAGCAATAGGGGGTGTGTGAACCAAGGGGTGTTGGGTTGTTGGGTAGGGGAGGGGCTGGGTTTTTAAAAAAAAAAAAATTAAAAAAGTTCATTTTTTAATTATTTTTTTGTGGATTAATAAATTGGTAGGTCCTACAGTGTGCACGTCATAACGTCTAACCAAACGGTCAACTTGACAGAGGATTTAAATTGGTCAGAGTTGAAAACATTGGGGTATAAATTGATGAAATTGAAACCCCATGACCCATATTGAGAATGATCCCAAACCTTCAAGGAGTCTTTAGTCGTTAGCCCTATATAAAAACTAAGCTTATTTGAGGACATCTTTGTATGGTCCAACACACATTGTTTTCTCAATGATCCAAACCATCTAGTTTTTAGATATTCCCTCAAAGAATCTTTGCAAAAATTCACTTGAATCCGAAACAGTTTGACCCACTCAATTAGATTATTGTTATTTTAGTCTTTTCTTGACGCATTGTGTTGATCTATTTTGTTGCTTGCAATTGGATGCCTTAATGATTTTCAATTTGTCTGATTTTTTGCAAGAATGATCTATAAATGAAGACTTGAAAAATAGACGATTTGGATCGTTAAAAAACATTTATAGGGTACCCTAGAGGGCAGGGACGGACCCACAGTGGGGTCAATGGGGTCAAACGACCCTATGGACTCCATGGAAATAAGCTTGAAGGTCCCCTTAAGCTGACTGTGCGACCCCATGGATGCCCTCCACTTGCTTGTTGTTTAGCCTGAACGAAATGGTTGTTGCGCGAGGAAGAAGAAGAAGCGCTGCGCTTCTTTTTTTTCTTAAAAAGCTGGGCAAAACGACGTCTTTTGTGCTAAACCCTAAATCCCCAATCTCAACACCCCCCC
>BPUM01000477.1:0-37553 GCA_020521455.1 Prunus kanzakura
TGACTGTTACTTTCATTTATTATTTTCCTTTTTTATATTTTTATTTTTTTTATCTTGAATGATTTGACTGTCACAATAATTATTTATTTGACATATCGGGTGGACTGTAAAAATGTGTAAATGTCAAATTGCCACATTAGCCATCAAATTTAAATTTGATGTTTGGTATTTGACATCTCCCTTGGAGATGCTTGAGGGGTTGAAAGACAACACAAACGAGGATGTATCTGCAAAAAGTCATCAGATAGCATATCGTTTTCCTTTGTTAGCTGTGTGACCATAAAGGCTTCGTGTTAAAGCAGAAACCTACAAGTTGACCAAGCTCTTCATCTAGAAGTTTATATCCTAAGTCAAAAACACTAAACTATGCGCGTTTGTTACATTTCGGGCATTTTTCTGGAAAGCTTGGTTAATAATTTCCTCTAAACTCATTAGTTTATCTAACTCTCCCGCAGAAGAAGCCAACATTCCCACAAAACTACTGTAGTAAACTTGCTCAATTATTCAGTTTTAACACTTGGAGAGAGCCAATGAACACCAAAAAAAATAAAAAAGAACAGCATTGAGGAAGAACCCGGGTGGATAATATGTAGCCTTGAGATTTACATTTGCTAACAAAGAGTATGAACTTGTGAAAACGTGCTAACATTGTTTTCCTAGCATATCCCCATTGTTGTAATGCTGAAAGTCAAGCCACCCCTGTGCGTTTTGTTTGTCATGTAAGACAATGAATGCCTTTATTCCTTTAATCTAGCCATTGTTGAAGTAGACAAAGCAAAGAAACGTGATGGGAGTTTAGAGTTGAAACACAAGCAAAACCGAGGGAACAAACTCCCTAGGCAGAGCAGAAAACCACCACCAAACAGGGAAGGGCACACATTTGGACTCAGAACACAAAGAACACAACCCAAAAGAGTCTGACCAAACAGAAACAGAGGAAGCAAATTAATACTCAAGTCCAGTCTTGCATTATGTAGGCAAGGCTTGAGAGCACGCTTAAGAAGTATGGTTTTTTTTTTACTCCCACCTTCTTATAGGGTTGTTCAAATCTAATTCAATCCGTTAAGCTTACTGATCTAGTCCAATTTGTTCCAATTTTGAAGTCAATCAAATCCAACATATATATGTCGGTTTTTCACGCTTCTTCTGTCATGTAAGTGTTCAAAATTATATAGTTTCTAGTAGAATTTTGTGATTGGACTCAATTAAGAAGAAGATAAGTAAGCATCTGTTTCTATATTCAATCGTATAAAACAAATCCGAGGAGTACACAAGGGCAAAATAATAACAAATGACAAATTAAGAACCAATCTTGATCTCGCAAATCTAATCATTTGCATTGTAAAGATTTGAGCGCCTTGGCTGCCACATCAAAAGCTATGGTGCAGTTCATGTTGGTGGCCTTCTTCTTCTTCATTATGAACATAATTGCAACTTTTCCATTCAATCTTCCTACGCTGTTGAGCGTCAACACCCCGCTGCTCAATTCGCTTCCAAGATTTGAACCAGTTATTGCACTTGAATTCAAACTCACCTCCGCATTTCTTTTTATGGTCGAAAGCCATCCAACCTTGCCCTTTTCGATATTAATTACTCCCACAGTTGCGCCTTGGTATAGAAACGTGACATTGGCAGCATTGAACTTGTAGGAACCCCAGTTGGCTGAGTTCTTGATCTTGATTTGGGTTGTGAATTTCATGTCAAATGAAGGCGTTGCGGGGACAGATTCGAAGCTTTGGACGTTGATGTTGCTTCCTAGCCTGAACTTGGGGGTCTTAACTTTCATGACAGTGAGACTCATTGTGGTGATAACTATGATCTGAAACACAACGAAAATACTAATATAGATGGCCATTTTGATTTTCTTCTTGCGTTTCAGCTCATCAGCGGATTCCAAAGACTCTGCATCGCTTCTTGTGTAACCATTTGCTGGTGCTATAGGATAAACCTGTTGGTTCTTCTCAGCCATGCTTCCTTTTTCTTTTTTGATGTAAAAGTGAAAGCAAATTTCTCTGTATTGTGGCTTTGGTTTTGTAGGGATGAAACTTGTAAGCGGAGGTTGTTGTTTCTGGAAATGAAGGAAGAGCGGTGTGTTATATATAGTGTTCGGAGTTTGTCCGATTTCAATTTAAGTTATTTGGTGGAATGAATTTCCTGGAACATGTGAGTTTGGGGAAAGAATTTTATTGCAGACACCAAACGTGTCCACATGTGAGAATTATTGACTTCTAGATGATGGATGACTTTTGTGGGACCTTTTGGACTTTTTCTATGAGATGAACAGTTTAAATATCAAGAGAAGCTTCAATTCTATTCTACTCCAGTTTTTACTGATCTGATCACACTGTGAATTGTATTGGCAAATTTTTTTTTTTTTTTTAAATTTAATTGATTCTGTAGTCCCATAAGCTAAGCAAGAATTTCCAAACTCTTACGGACACTTTACAGCTAATTATTTTCAAAGCACAATAGAAGTAACTTTTTAAAAAGTGACAGCAATCTCAAACTAGCCCTTAATTTATACATATATAAACGCATAGTCAAGAGAGTTGATAGAGAAACTGAAAGAATTACTCTGTTGTTTCGCATTAGTATCCTTGCAACACCAACTTCGTGTATGTAATTTTTATGGTTCACAAATTAGCCAAATTTACTTCATATTGTAATAAGACATTTTACTGGATGGAAGAGGGCCAAAGTTGGCTTCACTCTTACCTTCAGGATCATTTGTTCTCTTAATTCTATTTATGAATAAAGTGTTTGGCCTCCGGCCATTAATCTATAAAAAAAATTGAAATTATTTAGAAATGAAATGATTTATTAAATGAGTACAATATAATAAATTAACAAATTTGTATATTTAAAAGTTTTAAATTGAAAACAAAATAAGAATATAATCCCTATTTTTATGGGACACAACACAACCATACCAATTTTTCTTTCTTTTACGCTTTCATTTATAATAGCACTTTCAAGCTGTTTGATAATCAACACCTTGTGTCCATTCTAGGGTCAATTACGTTGATCACGGGATCTCAGCCGTTAACAGTAGGCACTTTCTTGTGTTGTCTTGTCTGCTTCACGGTAATCAACATATTCTCTTCTTTGGGTTCAAAGTCCTCCCTCCACCGTTAATAAAATTAAAATAAACATATTCTCTTCTTTGGGATTATATACATAATTGAAACGGAGTATTTTCTTTAAATTTTTATCAAATGGCTTTAATATATTATTGAAGAGGACGTAGTTGATACAAAAAAGAAATTAAGGTCTAGGTACACATAAGGGTTCGGTCGTCAGACTAACTAAGCAGCCTACTCTCCTTTCGCAAAGCGATCAGTGAGAACCTTGCTCCTGATAGAGAGCCCCGTCTCCCTTAATCCTTATTTTTATAAATGTAAAAAAAAAGTGTTTAAATAATTAATACGTGTAGGGCATGTCAAGTCGTGCTAGCTATGTTTGAAGTGCAGAGTGCAAATGCAAAAGCTCCAACAAGTTACATGTTCTGTAACTTTTTTAACTTCTTTTGTTCGTTAACTTATGTAATTTTCAAATGCTCATTTCTCTCTAATATATGTATATGGTTTGAGAACAAAGGAAAACGTAGACCCCTAATCCTGCTCCTCCATTTCAAGATTGATCCTAAGAGACCGATTTCTGCAAATATATTGGCCTTATTGGATAAACAAGATGCATGATTTAAACCAACATAAAGTTAGTTGCAAATTGATTAATTTGCCAATTATCAAACGAAAGCACAACCCCAGTAAAAAGAATAGCGACGGTTCAGTGATTAAAAAGGTAAACTAGTATCATAATTTTACAAAAAAATACAATAAAAGTGTCACTCATAAATAGCTATATAAATAAAGAATATCAATGACGAAAAATAATCCAAGAAATACTCTTCATCAATCCAAAATCCAAATCATTATAGAGATGTCTCCTAGCTGTTTTCACTTGCATTGTAATGATTTGAGCGTCTTGGCTGCCACATCAAAAGCTATGGTGCAGTTCATGTTGGTAGCCTTCTTCTTCTTCATTATGAACATAATTGCAACTTTTCCATTCAATCTTCCTACGCTGTTGAGCGTCAACACCCCGCTGCTCAATTCGCTGCCCAGATTTGAACCAGTTATTGCACTTGAATTCAAACTCACCTCCACATTTCTTTTTATGGTCGAAAGCCATCCAGCCTTGCCCTTTTCAATATTAATTACTGCCAGAGTCTCGCCTTGGTATTGAAACGTGACATTGGCAGCATTGAACTTGTAGGAACCCCAGTTGGCTGAGTTCTTGATCTTGATTTGGGTTGTGAATTTCGTGTCGAATGAAGGTGTTGCCGGGACAGATTCGAAGCTCTGGACATTGATGTTGCCTAGCCTGAACCTGGGGGTCTTGACTTTCATGACAGTGAGACTCATTGTGGTGATAACTATGATCTGAAAAACAACAAAAATACTAATATATATGGCCATTTTGATTTTCTTCTTGCGTTTCAGCTCATCAGCATTTTCCAAAGACTCTGCATCACTTCTTTGGTAACCATGGTTTGCTGGTGCCGAAGGATAAGCCTGTTGAGTTTTCTCTGCCATGTTTCTCGCTTTTTCTTTTTCTGATATCAATGAAAAGAAAATTATCTGCTTTTGAGGAGTTTGGTTTTCTAAGATATGAAACTTGGAAATGGAGGGAGTTGTTTGTGGAAATGATGGAGAGTAGTCTCTTATTTATAGTATGAGGTGGAATGAATTTCCTGGAAAATGTGAGTTCCAGGGGAAGAGTTTTATGGCACACACCAAACGCGTCCAAATGTAAGAATTATTGACTTCTAGATGATGGATGACTTTGTTGAGGAGCCTTAACGCTTTTTTCGCTTTGAGTAGATGGACATATGAATTAAATATCAATATAGAAGCTTCTGTGCATAGATCAAATCTTCTAAATAATTCAGGTGAGAACATGCTGTGGGATCTATCCCACATGTCACTGGTCACATTGTTAATAGTATTGGCAAATTATTGGTATATATAATCAAAGACAGAAAGTTGCGGGTTAAGTTATACGCCTTCATTTGATGAATATACCAATAGAAAGCTCCTCACCTAACTCACATTATTATTAAACTATATAGGCAATTGGCCAATTTTGAAATTCTAAGAAACCAATGACTGTCCCAGCAACACCTTCATTCCACACATAATTCACAACCAAAATCAGGGTCAAGAACACAAATTGGGGCCCCTACAAGTTTGATGCAATCACTGTTGCGTTTCAATACAGGGACCTTCTATTAAAGGATTTGCGCTACAAAGCCAGCTCCGCCACACACACATTTGTGATAATATGCGGCACGCTAAAGTATAATATAAAGGATTTTTTTTTGGGGGGCCCTAAAAAATAAAGGGCCCTGTGCGGTGGCGCCACTTGCACCACCCTAGGGCCGTCCCTATGCGACAGTGGGACAAACTGCTATCCCAAAGAGCAAGGCTGGAATGCTTTCCACCAAAAAAATCAATGTGGAGGCGAGTTTGAATTCAAATGGATTGCCAAGCAGTTCCAATCTTGGCAGTGAACTGAGCACGGCGGTGTTGACGCTGAGCAGCGAAGCTAAATTGACCGGTAAAGTGGAATTGATGTCTGCCACAGTGGACTGCACCATGAAATTTGATTTGTCAACAAAAGCAATTCAAGCTTTGGAATGCAAGTAATGAGAAATTAAGGTCAGCAGTGAGTGATGGAGTTTGCATCTTCCCCATTTGTTGCGCGAGTGAGGCAGGAAGCCTATTTCTTGATGTTTATTTTGTTCATTATTTTCTCTCTGTTTTAGGTAGGATTTTTTTGTAGAATCATAATGTGATTTATTTATTCTTTTCAACCAGAGGCTCCTGTTTTTCCTTTTACTTTCTTTCAGGTTTCTGACTATATAAGGAGAGATACTTTGTATGTAATTTTCAGTTGTGGTCAATGGAGGTCTTACAAAACAAAGGATGTCTCCTTTGATGTGACTAGCTTCTGTGTCCAATGCTCTCATCTCAACTTGTGTTTTGTGCTACAATTCCATTTTTCTGTTCATCTGCTTCATGTTGAGGCTCTTTACCTCATGCCATACTAAACAAGTAGCAAACCTTTCTCAGTGATTAGATCATCAGCCACACCAACTACATTTTACTTCTCCTTTGTTCCTTTTTATTTTTATTTTGTTTTTAGATTGACCAGCGGATTATTCTTTAATAGTGCTTCCGTGCCGTGTCAAAGGAACAAGTATACACAAAACAAAAAGCCCTAATCCAGAACAAAATAACAAAAACAGAACGGCAACAAGTATCATAGACGATAGTTTGTCGAATCGAAAGCAACTGCAATTGGCTTAGGTGACTTCAATGTTTTCAATTATTCAGTCTCCATGACAATAGTTTTCTTGCACCCACCATTAGAGAATAATTTCAAACAACTTTAAAAAAGCAGAGTATAAATAACTAAATATCATATAATAAAGGGTTAACCGGTGAAATACCCCCTGAACTTATACTTAGGTTTCAATTAGCCCCCTATCCTTTTTTTTTAGAAAATTAAGGATGTGAACTTTTTTTTTCGCCAATTTCCCCCCGCCGTCTAAATCATCAACATTTCATCCAATTTTTTGCTAAATCATTAAAATAATTTTTTTTTTTGGAAAACATTAAAGAAAAGAGAAAAATAAAACCCCCTCCCAACAACCATCACCTTTCTTCTCCGACATCGCCACCACACCTCTCCCCACCATCGCATCACCAGACCTCTTACCCAACCCCAGACCCAAGGCCACCCCCTTCCCCACCGCCACCTCCCCTCTTAGCAGCCCACCCTCCTACAGCCACCACACACTCTCTCTCTCTCTCTTCCCCCAAAAAATTTACTCTACACACCCAATCACCACAACCAACCACTCATCTCACCGACACTGAACAACTCATCCCCATCCCTCAACTCAACTAGTCCAATGCCATCACAACAGACAATGATCCCCCCCCTTCCCCACCTACAACCCACCCCCACATCCAAAAAACCAAAAAGAAAACCTTATCCCCACCCACATACCCAAACCCATTCGCACCGTCCTCCTCCTCCAACTATTGCTGCTTCGCGCACTCGGAGGTCGGGTCCCACGTAAGAGCAGAGGCTGGTCTTCCATAGAGGGGGGACGATCGCTTGCGTTTGTTGTTGGGAACGGCGTCGTCTTAGAGTTGGTTTTCGAGGTTTTGCGGCGTTTGTGTCTGTGGCTGTGGTTGATTTGGGGAAGAAGGGATTGTAGAGAGTGGGAGAGATAGAGAGAGACAGAGAGATATGGCAGGTGAGGTTTTTTTTTTTTTTTTTTTTTTTTTTTATATGAACTTTATTTCTATTATTATTATTTCAAATTTTATATTATATTATATTATATTTATATGGAAATGATCAATTTGCCCTCATATTTAATGGAAAATTGGATGAAATGTTGTGGATTTAGACGGAGGGGGGAAATTGGTGAAAAAAAGAAGTTAATATCCTTAATTTTCTATAATAAAAAATTTAGGTACAAGTTTAGGGGGTAAATCACTAGTATACCCTATAATAAATGAAGGAGTATATGAATATAAGTTAACATCATTACAAGAGCAATTGATGATAATTAAGTATCATAGAATAGATCATCACGGAATAACTACAGGGGAGTGGTAATGAAAACAAATACCATTAAAATTCTATGACAAATCCAATCGCCACACAGATACAAAGAATAAAAAGAATAAGAAGAGTCACAAATCAAGAACTAGCTAGTCGCAATCCAAATGCGGAAGATACATCCTGGATGCTTAGCTACTCTGCTCATTTGCATTGTAAAGATTTGAGCGTCTTGGCTGCCACATCAAAAGCTATGGTGCAGTTCATGTTGGTAGCCTTCTTCTTCTTCATTATGAACATAATTGCAACTTTTCCATTCAATCTGCCTACGCTGTTGAGAGTCAACACCCCGCTGCTCAATTCGCTGCCCAGATTTGAACCAGTTATTGCACTTGAATTCAAACTCACCTCCACATTTCTTTTTATGGTCGAAAGCCATCCAGCCTTGCCCTTTTCAATATTAATTACTGCCAGAGTCTCGCCTTGGTATTGGAACGTGACATTGGCAGCATTGAACTTGTAGGAACCCCAGTTGGCTGAGTTCTTGATCTTGATTTGGGTTGTGAATTTCGTGTCGAATGAAGGTGTTGCTGGGACAGATTCGAAGCTCTGGACATTGATGTTGCCTAGCCTGAACCTGGGGGTCTTGACTTTCATGACAGTGAGACTCATTGTGGTGATAACTATGATCTGAAAAACAACAAAAATACTAATATATATGGCCATTTTGATTTTCTTTTGGCGTTTCAGCTCATCAGCGGATTCCAAAGACTCTGCATCACTTCTTTGGTAACCATGGTTTGCTGGTGCCGAAGGATAAGCCTGCTGGGTCTTCTCAGCCATGTTTCCTTTCTTTTCTGATGTAAAAGTGAAACAAATCTCTCTGCTTTTGTTTTGGTGGCTTTGGTTTTGTAGGATGAAACTTTTAAGAGGAGGAATTGTTCGTGGAAATGAAGGAAGAGCGGTGTGTTATATATAGTGTTTGGAGTTTGTCCAATTTCAATAAGTTATGTGGTGGAATGAAATTCCTGGAACATGTGAGTTTGGGGAAAGTCTTTTATTGCAGACACCAAACGTGTCCAGAGGTGAGAATTATTGACTTCTAGATGATGGATGACTTTTCTTTGAGTTCCTTTTAGGCTTCTTCTATGAGATGGACATTTTAATTATCAAGAGAAGCTTCGATTCTATCCGTTGTATTTCACTAAATCTCACGATTCTATCCGTTGTTTACTGATCACATTGTGAATAGTATTGGCATATTTTGGTTTTTTGTTAATTTAATTGATTCTGTAGTCGCATAAGACAATCAAGAATTTCCAAACACTAGCTGGAAACTTGAGGCAACAATATATCTACTTGAATTCAAGACTGAGTTGCAGAGGCTAATATTTGCTGATATTTTAAACTGATGAAACAAACAGTATAGAATAATAGAAATCTATGATGGCATGCGACACAAACAAGGTACGGTTTTTTTTTTTGTTGAGAAATTTTGGGATTGCATTCATAATTCAGCCAAAAAAGCCACAAAGGGCTAATACAAATTAACCACAAAGGGCCAATACAATAACGGAGCGATCTTACCAAGTCCTAGTTGTTCGACATTTTTAATATTTATTTTATCCTTCCTTTTACGCCTGGATTTGTTGTAGTACCATAATTTTTTTATTATTCTTTTCAACCAGAGGCTGCTCTTTTTCCTTTTACTGTCCTCAAATTTCTAATTATATAATGGGAGATACTTTGTATATACAAATTAAGCTTTAATTTTCATTTGTGGTCAATGGAGGTCTTTACAAAACAAAAGATGTCTCATGTGACTACCTGAGCTTCTGTGTCCAATGTTTTCATCTCAATTTGTGTTTTGTTTGTCTGTTCATTCTCCTTCATGCTATACTTGCTCTGCAACCCATTCCAAACAATCAGAAAACCTTCCTCAGTGATCAGATCACCAACCATAGAGTCTGCAGCCAAGCTAGTAGCTGACCGCATTTTACTGCTCCCTTATTCCTTTTTTTTTTCTTTTCTTTATTATTGGTCAGTGGAAAGGAACAACTAAATACAAAACGAAAACCCTAATTGAAGACAAAACAACAAAAACAGAATGGTAAGAAGCAAAGTCTCTATTTTGTTATAAGTTCAAATATCATGAACAGTTGTCAAATCAATAGAAAACTTTTATTGTGGTTTGTGTTACTCTATGGCTATCCCATTTTTCATCTATTCATCTTCGGAGAAGTGACATTCTTAGTTCCTTTTCATCAAGCCTTTGGGAACCTGTGGTCTTTAGTTAAGAACGTGTAGAAGCATTTCATCTTATAAGAAATCATGCTCCAACACTTTTCTGTGTCAAATTTTTCCTTGCTTAATTGCGTACTGGGTTTTTATTGAACATCGATCAACAAAAGTTTAGCCTATGTACTAAAGGATGGAGACGAAATTACTAGAATCAACATAGGGAAAACCGAATCTGCCACACAAAATTAGGCTGAATTTGGTTGACGGAAGTGGCATCCAAAATTCTATCAAAAGAAGTCCTTTGATTGTCAAAAAAAAAATTGCAAATGAGAGGTATACATGATAATTGAAGCCAGGTAAGAGTGAAGGAAAAAGAAGTTATTTGTAAATATTTGACCGGTATACAAACAATTGTATGATCATGCCAGGTATTCATGCTAACTAAGTATCTATTTCTATATTCAATGAAAAAATAAGAACAAAAGAAGAACAGGGGAGTGGTAAAGAAAACAAATACCATTATAACTCTATAACAAATCCAATCCCCCCACAGATACAAAGAATAAAAAGAATAAGAAGAGTCACAAATCAAGAACTAGCTAGTCGCAATCCAAATGCTGAAGATGCATCCTGGATGCTTAGCTGCTCTGCTCATTTGCATTGTAAAGATTTGAGCGTCTTGGCTGCCACATCAAAAGCTATGGTGCAGTTCATGTTGGTAGCCTTCTTCTTCTTCATTATGAACATAATTGCAACTTTTCCATTCAATCTTCCTACGCTGTTGAGCGTCAACACCCCGCTGCTCAATTCGCTTCCAAGATTTGAACCAGTTATTGCACTTGAATTCAAACTCACCTCCGCATTTCTTTTTATGGTCGAAAGCCATCCAACCTTGCCCTTTTCGATATCAATTACTCCCACAGTCATGCCTTGGTATAGAAACGTGACATTGGCAGCATTGAACTTGTAGGAACCCCAGTTGGCTGAGTTCTTGATCTTGATTTGGGTTGTGAATTTCGTGTCGAATGAAGGCGTTGCGGGGACAGATTCGAAGCTCTGGACGTTGATGTTGCCTAGCCTAAACCTGGGGGTCTTGACTTTCATCACAGTGAGACTCATTGCGGTGATAACTATGATCTGAAACACAACGAAAATAGTAATATAGATGGCCAATTTGATTTTCTTCTGGCGTTTCAGCTCATCAGCGGAATGCAAAGATTCTGCATCACCCATGTTGATTTCTTTTAGTGGAAGGAAGTAAAGCTTCAAAAGAAAATGCTCTGCTTTTTCTCTGTTTCGCTCTGTAAAATATGAAGTGATGAGAATGTTGGTGAGGGCTGTGTGGTATTTATAGACAATTTGGTTGATGAGTTGATTGCAGGAAACTTCCTGGAAATTGGAATCAAAACGCGCGAATGACTGGGTTGTAGTTTATTGACTTCTAGAACCCTGACTATTATTCTACTATTATTTGAGAACCAGACTTGAAACCTATTATACTATTTTATGTATTATACGTTTGCTGCGCCTATGGACACCTTTCAAAATGTGAAACTGATAAAGTCCAAGCTAGCATTCGGACATAATATATATATATATATATTTTATTTACCAACAATTGAAACACATCATATTTATCATATTACTACTACCGAAACACCTCAAACATGAAAGGATGAATTTATTCCCTTTATCCACATTATAATCCTACATGGATCTCTATTTTCGTTCTTAATTGTATATACAAGGTAAAGAGATTAAAATAAATATCCACTTTTATGATCTATGAAAAAGAGATTTTTTGTTTCTTTGTGGACTTAAAATTACATAATCCATAACTTCTGATTTGGATTACAAATTACGTATCCAAAACTTCAAGTTTTTATTAAAAGGTGTAATCAAAACTTCAGATTTTGAATTAAGTATGTCAATGCAAACATTTTAAATTAAATTTTGTATTTCAAATATGTATCATGAAACTTCTAATTTTAACTAATTGCTTAACATGGAACTTCTGATCCACATAAGATAATCAATAAATAATTCATAAAGAAAATAAATTAGACTTAAACTTAAAATAATAACAACTGCGAGTTCTCATAAATAAATAAAAAGAGATATGCATCTAAACATAATGTAAGGAAAAACTTCCCAGTAAGTATTTCAATATCATTGATACAAATTATATACACAATCTGTGTGGGTTACAAAAATTGTAGATTACAGTCAATTACAAGTAATTAGGAATTACAATCAATCACAGCTAAAGCAATGAAGGTGGAGATTTTCTAGAGAGATTCAAAGAGAGTTGACCGGCTGTGATTGCTTCACTACCACCTTTTAGTGTTTGGATCTATTATGACATAGCCGTGAGGCGCTTAACAGACCCTTTTAATCTTATAAAACCCTTTGGACGGGAGAACATTGTGGCTCGGTTTGGGAAGGGATTTGGTGAGAAGGTCAGCCATTTGATCAATAGATGGAATGCAGCAAACCCGGTGGTTGCCCAAGGCCCCTTTTCACGGATGAAGTGATAATCGAGTTTGATATGTCAGGTGCGTGCGTGAAAAACAGGATTGGCTGCCAAGTAAGTTGCACAGATATTGTCACAGTAAAGATGGACTGGGAATTGGAGTTGGACGCCAAGTTCAACCAAAAGGTATGATAACCATGTGGTTTCGACACATGCACGGGCTAAGGACCGGTACTCACGTTTCAAATTAAGTATGTCAATACAAACATTTTAAATTAAATTTTGTATTTCAAATATGTATCATGATTCATGAAACTTCTAGTTTTAACTAATTGTTTAACATGGAACTTCTGGTCCACATAAAATAATCAATAAATAATTCATAAAGAAAATAAAGTAGACTTAAACTTAAAATAATAACAACTGCAAGTTATCATTAAAAAAAAATGATAAGCATCTAAACATAAAGCATAAAGTTATAAATAAATCAAATATATAAAATGTCATATCTAAGATAAATTTAATTTATAGAACTACAAAATTTAGTCTAAAAATATTTGCAAATTTCTAATACAATAAATTGAAATAAATTCTTAAACTTCAGGTTTCAAACTATAAAACTTCTAGTTATATATTGAATTTGATCTTGAACGTTGGGTTCAAAAAGATCATATAAAAGTATTGATTTTTTTATTTTAAAAACACTAGGTTCAAAACTAAATGATGAATCAAAGATCACAATAAAATAGACATGAAAATTGAAGAACTTCGAGTTCCAATTAGATTGTGTAATATAAAACTACAGGATCTAATCAAATATAAGAATAATAAGAACAAAACCAATGAACTTGGAAGTATCAAATTGTTTAGTACAAAGTACATCAGATTTAAAATTTGAATTGTTTAGCCAAATCCTTTAATTACATACTTTGGCATTCTTCAACTTGTTCCGCACAATTATTTTTCCAATGATTCTTAGATTCACACTCGAAGCAACCATCATTGTCCTTGGATTTAGAATTCGTACCATTGTCATTCTTGCTATCACGCTTGTTTGAACGACCCCTTTCTTCGGTCTTTACCACTAAACCTTGGCCTAGAGAGCCCTCTCCACTATGCTTAGACATTCGGTGGTGGGTGAGAATGTCTTGTACCACCTCCTCAATCTTGAGAGTATTCTTGCTAACATAAGCGTTGTTCGAAAGTGCCTATATGATAGAGGTAAGGATGTCAACAACATAAGAGCATTACCCTTCGTATCATATATAACTTTCATTATCTGCAAGTCCACAATACACCTATTGAATGTGCTAAGATGCTCCCTCCTCCATCCGAAGATTTAGAAGCTCCTCCATGAGGAAGAGTTTGTTTGATAGTGACTTTCCTGCAAACATTTGTTCGTGCTTTTCCAATATTTGCTTCGCGGTGTCTTCCATCACGTTGAACAACACCTTATCTGAAATGAAGTTCTCAATGGTCCCCACTCGGTGAGGTTGTCCCACTCCTCCGCTGTCATGATTTTCGGCCTTTTCTGCTAACCTGCCAAGACAACATTAAGACCCAGTTGGGCTAGGGCGTGCTTCATCCTTTTTTGCCATAATGTGAAGTTCTCTTTGCTGGTGAACAACTTCAACTCGATCTTCATGCTAGCCGTTTGTGGTTGCATTGGCTTTGTCTCTTTAGCCTTCTTGTCACCCACAACCTTGCTTAAACCCTTTGGTTTACCAAAAAAAGAAAAAAAAAAAGAAGAAGAAAATAAACCTTAGCTATCTATTCTTTAAAACCCTAGCTCTCTATTTCTCTCACAACCTTGCTCAAACCATTTGATGCCCTTGTAAGACCATCTCCAACCATGTTGAGGCTAAACTCAAATTTTCACCCTCTAAAATACAACTATTCATGTATTTTTAGGACTCCAAATGTTTTTTCCTCCAACCTTGCAGACTAATAATTTGAGTTCGCAACTTTATTAAATTGTTTAAGAATGGTTAATACCTATTTTTTTTTTCATTAATTTTTCTTGACATTATTTTTGTTTCAACATTCATGATTTAATTTTTTGAAAATTTTGATCTAAAAAAATCCAAAAATAATTTTACTTAAAGAATAAAAGCAAGTATAACAAAAAGATGGGTATTTATAGAGTTTGGGATGAGTTTTGAGGTTAGATCTAATTTAGATTAATTATAAAAATTATTTGACCATTGGATTTAAATTTCAGTCGTTGGATGTGAATTTTTCCCGTCGAGATTGCCTAAAAATAATCGTGGCCATTGATTATATATAGATGTTGGAATTAAAAATAAAATAAAATGGGAAACATCAACTTCTTTGGAATAGATGTTGGTATTAAAATTTATAAAAAAAAAAGGATCAGGAGCTTTCAAAATGGAGCCATTGGATTTCAACGCCTCTTTCATGTGCCATGACACTTGTCAGACGGAAAGGAGGTGAGTGGTCAACATTAGTCTGCAGCACATGGCCCGCTTTTTTTTTCATTTCACATGAGTTGCACAGCTGGCTATTGGGCTCCACAAAAATTACCAGTCCAGGCAATATCCGGACTGGTATTCCGCCCAATATTCCACCTAGACTCAAATTCCACCTGCCCAAATACATGGGTTGGAGATGAATTTTGGGCTCAAAACCTAAATTTTGACATTTCACCCAATTGGTTGGAGATGGTCTAAACTGTCTCTTGTCTTATGAATTAACCTAGCCCCAAAACTTGTATTTACAGCTTATAGAACTTGGGTTACAAGTATTGTTAAAATAGGATTCCTAAAACCTGTTGGAATAAGTAAAGATAACTTATTTCCTAATCCTAATTCCTAAACCAAATATCGATAAGGGAAACAGTTTCTTAAATCTGGTAGGAAATCCTGCGCGCACTATTCCTTCCAAATTGGATTTCCATAGAATCCTACCCAACCTTTTTGGTCAATCCAACTTCAACAGATTGTTTAGAATCAACCCACTATCCATCATTTCCGCTGCCAAATGTTCATCTATTCATCTTAGTTCCTTTTCATCGAACCTTTGGGAACGTGTGGTCTTTAGTTAAGAACAGGGGCGGAGGGAATGCAGGCCCACAAGGGTCAGCTGACCCTCCTAAAATTCCTCAATTAACCCTCCAGTCAATATTATTTACCCTTTGTATATAAATTATTATTAATATATGACCCTTCTGAATTTCAACTTTCCTTTTTTCTTTTCTTTACCTTTTTTTAATAACTTCTTAATTAAAGAACTACTAACCTAAAAGCTAAAGGAGACAACCTTTTGCACTACTTAAATTAACCCTATTCTATTTCAACTTTGCACTGCGTGAATTAAACCTATTCTATTTCAAGTCTTCGTTTGCATCAATCATTCAATTCTTTTTTTCTCTCCAACTCTACAGCAAGAATTCAACTTTGTTTCACTGAATTGTGACGACTAATCCAGTAAGTCTTTAACCCTAATAGTGTAATTTTTTTTGGTGTAGTTTTTTTATTTTTATAGTTCATTGTATTTGTGGTCAGTTAATTAGTTATTTATTTATTATCTCAAATCATGAACAATAATATTTATATGAAATCTAGTAGTGTGTTTTCAGGATTGAAAGAAATTAGTGATCTTGGAGAAAAATTGGCTGAGACAAAAAAAGATAGGGTATACCCATTGGTTTACTTGCTCGTGACACTGGCACTAATCCTACCAGTTGCGACTGCCTCGGTGGAAAGAGCATTTTCTGCTATGAATATATTGAAAAGTGATCTGCGCAACCGAATGGGAGATATATGGATGAATGACAGCTTGATCATATATATTGAGAAAGATACATTTAATATTATTGATAATGAAGTAATTATGAAAAGATTTCAAGAGATGAAAACTCGTCGAGGACGATTGTGAATGTATTGGAATGATTTATGAGTTATTACTAAAGACTTTGTTTTATTATATAAATTTATCTTGTTATGCGATGATTTTAATTTTTGAGGTTGACCCTCCTTGATGAATTTTCTGGCTCCGCCGCTGGTTAAGAACGTGTAGAAGCATTTCATCTTACAAGAAATCAGGCTCCAACACTTTTCTGTGTCAGATTTTTCCTTGCTTAATTGGGTACTGGGTTTTTCGTGAACATCAACAAAAGTTTGGGCCATGTACTAAAGGATGGATAGGAAATTACTAGAATCAACATAGGGAAAACCGAATCTGCCACACAAAATTAGCTAAATTTCACTTTTCGTCCTAGTAATTTTGCTGAAGGTTCATCAAGGTTCTTATAATTTTGATTTTGCCGATTATGCCACTGTAGATTACAACTGTACAACATTCAAAATTCTATCAATTTGGTTGACGGAAGTGGCATCCAAAATTCTATCAAAAGAAGTCCTTTGATTGCCAAAAAAAAAGTGGCAAAGGAGAGGTATATATGATAATTGAAGCCAGGTAAGAGTGAAGGAAAAAGAAGTCTTTTGTAAAGATTGGACCGGTATACAAATAATTGCAGTCATGCCAGGTATTTCTATATTCAGTGAAAAAATAAGAACAAAAGAAGAACAGGGGAGTGGTAAAGAAAACAGATACCATTATAACTCTATAACAAATCCAATCGCCACACAGATACAAAGAATAAAAAGAATAAGAAGAGTCACAAATCAAGAACTAGCTAGTCGCAATCCAAATGCTGAAGATGCATCCTGGATGCTTAGCTACTCCGCTCATTTGCACTGTAAAGATTTGAGAGTCTTGGCTGCCACATCAAAAGCTATGGTGCAGTTCATGTTGGTAGCCTTTTTCTTCTTCATTATGAACATAATTGCAACTTTTCCATTCAATCTTCCTACGCTGTTGAGCGTCAACACCCCACTGCTCAATTCGCTGCCCAGATTTGAACCAGTTAATACATTTGAACTCAAAGTCACCTCCACATTTCTTTTTATGGTCGAAAGCCATCCAGCCTTGCCCTTTTCGATATTAATTACTCCCACAGTCGCGCCTTGGTATTGAAACGTGACATTGGCAGCATTGAACTTGTAGGAACCCCAGTTGGCTGAGTTCTTGATCCTGATTTGGGTTGTGAATTTCATGTCGAATGAAGGCGTTGCCGGGACAGATTCAAAGCTTTGGACGTTGATGTTGCTGCCTAGCCTGAACTTGGGGGTCTTGACTTTCATGACAGTGAGACTCATCGTGGTGATAACTATGATCTGAAACACAACGAAAATAGTTATATATATGGCCATTTTGATTTTCTTCTGGCGTTTCAGCTCATCAGAGGATTGCAAAGATTCTGCATCATTTGTTTTCCAAGCCATGTTGATTTCTTTTAGTGGAAGGAAGTAAAGCTTCAAAAGAAAATGCTCTGCTTTTTCTCTGTTTCGGTCTGTAAAATATGAACTGATGAGTAAGTGTATTGATTGTGAGAATATTAGTGAGTGCTGTGTGGTATTTATAGACAATTTGGTCAATGAGTTAATTGCAGGAATAATATCGACGGTGTAAACTTGCTGGAAATTGGAATCAAAACACGCAAATAATTAATTGGGTTGTAGTTTATTGACTACTAGAACCATTACTATTATTCTACTATACTTGTTATATATTAATGTTTGCTGCGCGGCTGCGCCGCCTATGGACACCTTTCAAAATAATTAATTGGGTTGTAGTTTATTGACTTCTAGAACCATACTATACTTGTCATATATTATATGTTTGCTGCGCGGCTGCGCAAATAATTAATTGGGTTGTATGTTTTCACTTGTGGTGGAGGACCGATTAGTTGGAAAGTGGTGCTACAATTAATTACTGCTTTGTCTACTACCGAAGTAGAGCATATGAGGCTAACAGAGGCTTCTAATGAAACATTATGGCTAACAAGATTGGCTAAAGAGTTCGGGATAGCCCAAGACTTGGTGGTAATACAAAGTAACAATCAAAGTGCTATATGCTTAGTCAAGAATCAAGTGTTTCACGGAATGTCTAAGCATTTTGATGTACGGTATCACCGGATAGGGGATTAGGTGAACGATGGGGACATTGCAATAGAGACGGTTCATACAAATGAGAACGCTTTGGATTGCTTGACCAAGCCAGTCACAGTTGAGAAGTTCAGACATTATTTGAGCTTGCTCAATCTTGTTACATGCTAAAGATTGAGCTGGAGCTCTTGGGAATTACTAGAACGATTTCCAAGAGGTTTGAAGAGGTTTGAAGAGGTTTGAAGAGGTTCTAGGGGTCAATAATTTTCACAAGGTGTTTAAGACTCGCCAAGGTTGAGATTGTTGATGTTGTTTCATTTAAAGATGCGGAAGGAGTTGAAGGAAACATGCATCTAATGCTTAGGAAATGAACTTTAGCCACAACCTATACAACAAAAACATTCTAAATGGCGGATTCATTTTGGTTATACTAGTTGAGCTAAACATTTTTCATTTTAAATCAAGTATCTTATCCTAGTCTCTTTGAACACAAATAGAAAAGGGAAAAGGGAATAGATCTTTACCCTTGATGACATTTTCTTGATTTCTCAAGAATGAACACCTTTGTTGGAAAGACCTTGTTTTTCGCTTGATTTTGACTCATTCACCTTAAGGCTTCAAGATTGGAGTCCTCTACCTCACCACACCAAATGCTCCTAGTGATGAAGAGAAGGCAATCAAGAAGTATGGATGCTAATCTACTTCTTGATTAGACCAATTTTTTATTTTTGGAAGATGAGATACAAAGATGATCACTCATCAACCAAAGTAGGAAACCAAAAACTCTAGCTAGGTTTTCTCCAACACTTAGCTTATCAACACAAAAGGCAATTGGGTGGGTATTTTGAGCTCTATTTGGTCCATGGGTCATGTCATCTTATGCCACTTATCCCTTGGGCTCAATAGCCTTTTGGGCTATTTTGTCCATTTCCTTTTAAATCATATTTAAAAGTCCAATCCAATATTTTTATATGTCAATATTAATTCCATAATTAATCTTTTAATTATAATTTAACTATTAAATTATAATTATAGTCTTACTTAATTGACCCAGTCGAACTATTTGACTTTGGTCAATTGCTCCGGTCAATATGTTGACTTTTGACCGTTGACTTTGACATTTAATTATCAACCATTGACTTGTGTCTCCTCATTTGTACCTCTAATCACATTCTTTGGGTGTGCAGATCCGTAGGTTCCCTTTACAAATGTAGTGGGTTGACTCAGCTCCTCAGAGATGATATATGAATTAAATTCCACAATTTAATTCTCCCTATTAATAAAGGTTAATTGAAACCTTTTAAGACATCCACAAACCATGGTTGTGGCCTAACAGAAAGTCACGGTTATCCGAGCTAAATGAGACGTTGTGAAAGAACCTATTCAAATTGGAATGACCGTGCAATTGAATCCTTCTCTTATGTCAATGCTCCTTATTCACATTATTAGATCTTGGAATCTGATTGTCAATATTCTAATGTAAATCATTCCTTTTATATGACTATCCTGGTAAAACTTGAAGACTTCTTCTTTCAAGTCTTATCCACTACTCTACGCAGAGATTTGAACAATCATATCTTGGAGTATTCTCTCTCCTTTACTAAGAGTAAAGATTCTTTGTTGTATATTCATTTGCTTCCATGACTCTATTGAGAATCCTGATGAGAACCTTTAAGCTATGCATAATTCAGCATGACCGTATAGTGCCCTCAAAGCTTAACAACATAGCCACAAAACATCTATGATGCCTCAGGTCTAAAGATTAGTTTGCACCATTGCAATTTATGAGTTTCAGCTTGACATGTGAGTAAAGACTTCCATGCTATAACTCATGTGTTGGATAGTGTTTAGTGTACTTATTGTTCTACAAGCACCTACACACATATCGATGTGTCTACATACTTAATGACTTGAGACCTTGCCATTCCTTACATATAGAGACGATACTGTGTGTACTGGTCTTTGCAGAATATTGATGCCTTATTAATATTCTTATGACCATGAACATATTCAGGATTTAGAGATGATGAGAAGTCTCCATGTAAGCAATCTCATTACATAGCTCTCATATCCACTCGTGTATTCTTTGGACTATGGTCGTTCTACATATTGAAAGATAATATATGATGATTTAATGTATAAAACAACATTTCTTGCCCATTGATAACATAATATGTCTTTTATCAAAGATGTCCTTAACTCTAACTATTACATAATTAGTTGGCTTTAAGGACATATTTCTAACAGTAGTGAAGGAAACATATAGTCGAAAGAGCTGCAGTAGTTTTGACTGGGCTTTGCCGCTCAAGCTGAAACTATAGGCGCTCGAGCGGCAGAGCGGTACATGTCACCTAGACCCAAGCGCTTGAGCGCCTACTCGAATGGCATAACTCAAACTCGAGCAAACGTAGGCGCTCGAGAGGCGCGAGTGGTGCTCGAGCGGGAGGTACGAATCCAGCGCATATACCTGGCGAATCTGGACATATTTTCTCCTAGTTTTGGAGTGCTTTAAGTTTCCTATTCCTTGTATAATTGTACTAAAGCCCTATGACATATAAATAGGTACTTTAGTGCTAGGTTATTGTAACGTGAGAAATCTAAGGCATCAAATTGGGTTTGAGCCAAGGGTGAGAGAAAAGAGAGTTAGGGTTTGTTAGAGATCAAAGGGGTTTCTTCATTGTAACCAAATGGGCTCTTTCATACTAGTGAATTTCTCGGGGATCACCAAGAGGACGTAGGCACAACGCTAAACCTCTATAAATTATTGTGTTCTTTGTGTGTGTGTGTGTGTGTGTGTGTGTGTACTTTGTGGTTTCATGTGTGCTTTATCTTTGCTTGGCTTGTGTGTGATAGTTGCGTAGTCTATCAACAACAAAGTCTTGGAATGTTTCGCACAACAAGAAGAAGACCACGCGAGGAAGGAGGCACATTTGCGACATCGTCGTTTCCACTTTCATAAAGTCCAATTGTTTTTGAACACTTGGTTTTGATATTATCTATGCTTTAGTTTTAACGCAGCTCATGCCCCTCTTTAAAAAAGGAACGCTGCATTTAACAAGCAGCAAAACCTTTTTATTTGCTCTATAAAAAAAAAAAATTAACCTTATTATTATAAATAGGGTTAATTATATTTTTTATCACTGAGGTTTGGCTCAAAATCAAATTTGGTCACCGTGATTCAATTTTCCCAATTTGGTCACTGTATTTACATTAGTTAACAAATCAAGTCCAATGTCTAACCCTGTCAGTTTTATTAATAGAGTTAACTACATATAAAATAGGATTAACTACATAAAAATAGGGTTAACTAAAAAAAAAAAAAAAGTCATCAATACATAATACATAATACATAATAACGGAATCCACTCACAGAAGGAATATTACCATTGTATATTCAATGAAAAAATAAGAACAAAAGAAGAACAGGGGAGTGGTAAAGAAAACAAATACCATTATAACTCTATAACAAATCCAATCGCCACACAGATACAAATTATAAAAAGAATAAGAAGAGTCACAAATCAAGAACTAGCTAGTCGCAATCCAAATGCTGAAGATGCATCCCGGATGCTTAGCTACTCCGCTCATTTGCATTGTAAAGATTTGAGAGTCTTGGCTGCCACATCAAAAGCTATGGTGCAGTTCATGTTGGTAGACTTCTTCTTCTTCATTATGAACATAATTGCAACTTTTCCATTCAATCTTCCTACGCTGTTGAGCGTCAACACCCCGCTGCTCAATTCGCTTCCAAGATTTGAACCAGTTATTGCACTTGAATTCAAACTCACCTCCGCATTTCTTTTTATGGTCGAAAGCCATCCAACCTTGCCCTTTGCGATATCAATTACTCCCACAGTTTCGCCTTGGTATTGAAACGTGACATTGGCAGCATTGAACTTGTAGGAACCCCAGTTGGCTGAGTTCTTGATCCTGATTTGGGTTGTGAATTTCATGTCGAATGAAGGCGTTGCCGGGACAGATTCAAAGCTTTGGACGTTGATGTTGCTGCCTAGCCTGAACTTGGGGGTCTTGACTTTCATCACAGTGAGACTCATCGTGGTGATAACTATGATCTGAAACACAACGAAAATAGTAATATATATGGCCATTTTGATTTTCTTCTGGCGTTTCAGCTCGTCAGAGGATTGCAAAGATTCTGCATCATTTGTTTTCCAAGCCATGTTGATTTCTTTTAGTGGAAGGAAGTAAAGCTTCAAAAGAAAATGCTCTGCTTTTTCTCTGTTTCGGTCTGTAAAATATGAACTGATGAGTAAGTGTATTGATTGTGAGAATATTGGTGAGTGCTGTGTGGTATTTATAGACAATTTGGTCAATTTGCAGGAATAATATCGACGGTGTAAACTTGCTGGAAATTGGAATCAAAACGCGCAAATACTTATATGGGTTGTAGTTTATTGACTTCTAGAACCATTACTATTATTCTACTTACTATACTTGTTATATAGTAATGTTTGCTGCGCGGCTGCGCCTATGGACACCTTTCAAAATGTGAAACTGATGAAGTCCAAGCTAGCATTCGGACATAATATATATATATATATATATATTTTATGTGGTTTGAATTAGTTGATCCTTTTCTTTGTAAGCAATGTTATGGGCATAATAACTTCGTCTTGCAAGAAAGAAGCTCGAATATATTATTTATTATTGTTGTAAGCGCCTCATGGGAATTAATCGACCCTCTCTAGAAGACTATAAGTCAAAGCCTCTAACGATGCGCGTTTGGTTACATTTTGGCATTTTCAGGAATGAAACTTAATTGCCATTGACACAAACTAAACATCTCTTCAATCAGATTGTGCAAACACTAGATGAACACGCTGTAGAAGACAACATTTTGAAGGAAGTTGAGGTTCCACACCAAAACCAATTGGCAATGGGAGGAGTAGCCCAACTCCTTATAAACCCAGACCAGGTCCTTTAACTTTTCAATGTGAGAATGACACTCTCAACACATTCCACAAACAACTAAATATAGGTTTATCACACTTGCTCAATTCATTTTACACTTTAGAGTCTAGACACCCAAACATCAAAAGAACATTTTCTAGTTCAAAGCTTTCCAGGAAATCAAAGAATGCTGGCTGACAAAACCCATTGGCACCAGCAAATGGAAATCCAAAAAGTGATGGAGAGTCTTTGCAATCCATTATCCACTGATGAGCTAAAGCGCCAGAAGAGTCAATGCAGGCACTGCGACGTACCAAGTCCTGGCTGTGGGGCAAGTTGTTATTCCTGAATCCTATATCAAGGCTGGAATGCGTTCCACCAAAAAGATTGATTTCACAGTGAGTTTGAATTCAAACGCATTGCCGAACAGTTCCAATTCTGGCAGTGAGTTGAGGAATGGGGTCTTGATGCTAAGCAGCCAAGCTAAATTGACTGGAGAGGTGGAATTGATATTTATCATGTAGAAAAGGAAGTCTTGCACAATGGACTGCTGCATAGCATTTGATTTGTTCACAAAGGTTGTCCAAACTTTACAATGGAAGTGAGCAGTGAGTGCCGGAGGGTCGCAATTCAGGCACTCTATAAGGACTGCAAATATGAAACATGTTTAGTTTAATATTTGGCCTTGGGAGTGATCAAGACTAATTGGATCATTTTATTATTTCATTATTCTTTGGTATATATTTTTCTTCTTTGAGGGAAACTTGGATTTGTTGTAGAACTATAATATTACTTTGGTTTTTAGTTACAAGGCCATTGTTGTTATTTTAACTTAAGCTCATTGCTAAGCCTGGCACCATCTAATACTACCCCAGCTGATCTCACTTCAATGGTCACATTCATTATCCTTGTCTTCCTAGCACTGTCTCTTGCTTTGGTTATGTCTCCATTGCCCACTATGACACCCCCCATATGTGTCATTAGCTCTGCTGGGATCAAACCTAAAATGCCCAAAATTCTTGTTCCTCACTGCAACTTCAGCAACCAGGGTAATGTTGAAGAAGGGTTCATCTGAAGCACAGTAGTCTTGGATTGCCACAGATCTCACCCTGACCGTAGGAGTTTCAGTTGGCATCGGGAATAATCCAAAAGCCAGTATGATTAAGGTTTGGAACACAGCAAACGCAGCAATATATGCATAACATTTCATGTTGTGCATTTTCTTAGGTACTAATATGGGGAACTTGTCAGGCTCCATCATGGCTGATGATCAATTGGGTATCAGAACTGGAGATTTCTTTGCAATATATAGAGTCAAGTGAGGCCCCCTGGAGCTTTTATTTGTTTTACATCGTAGCCTAGCTGCAGCATTTGGGCAATTGTCATGTTTACAATGATCTAGTCTCCATGTCAAGAACATATCCCATCAATGAGGCGCACAACCATCATTTAGAAAATACGTATAACTTGAGGATTTTCTTGCACCCACCATTAGAGAAGAATCGGGCACTTCAAAGAAGCAGACTATAAATAAGTAAATATCAAAGAAATAAATAACTACAGGGGAGTGGTAACGAAAACAAATATATCATTATAACTCTATAACAAATCCAATCGCCACACAGATACAAAGAATAAAAAGAATAAGAAAAGTCACAAATCAAGAACTAGCTAGTCGCAATCCAAATGCTGAAGATGAAGCCTGGATGCTTAGCTACTCCGCTCATTTGCATTGTAAAGATTTGAGGGTCTTGGCTGCCACATCAAAAGCTATGGTGCAGTTCATGTTGGTAGACTTCTTCTTCTTCATTATGAACATAATTGCAACTTTTCCATTCAATCTGCCTACGCTGTTGAGCGTCAACACCCCACTGCTCAATTCGCTGCCCAGATTTGAACCAGTTATTGCACTTGAATTCAAACTCACCTCCGCATTTCTTTTTATGGTCGAAAGCCATCCAGCCTTGCCCTTTTCGATATTAATTACTCCCACAGTCGCTCCTTGGTATTGAAATGTGACATTGCCAGCATTGAACTTGTAGGAACCCCAGTTGGCTGAGTTCTTGATCTTGATTTGGGTTGTGAATTTCGTGTCGAATGAAGGCGTTGCTGGGACAGATTCGAAGCTCTGGACGTTGATGTTGCCTAGCCTGAACCTGGGGGTCTTAACTTTCATGACAGTGAGACTCATTGTGGTGATAACTATGATCTGAAACACAACGAAAATAGTAATATATATGGCCATTTTGATTTTCTTCTGGCGTTTCAGCTCATCAGCGGAATGCAAAGATTCTGCATCACCCATGTTGATTTCTTTTAATGGAAGGAAGGAAGGAAAGCTTCAAAAGAAAATGCTCTGGTTTTTCTCTGTTTTGCTCTATAAAATATGAAGTGATGAGAAAGTGTATTGATTATGAGAATGCTGGCAGGTGCTGTGTGGTATATATAGACAACTTGGTTAATGACTTAATTGGAGGAATAATATCGAGAGTATAAACTTCCTGGCAATTGGAATCAAAACGCGGGAATACCTGGATTGTAGTTTATTGACTTCTAGAGCCCTTCTTCTAGATGTTTGAGAACGTGACTTGAAACCCTCCTATACTATTATATATTCTGCTGCGCATATTGAACCTTTGAAGATAAGTATAGAATAAGAGAAAGCTCCGAGGGCTTTAAAGACTTTTCCTTCCACACAAACAAATATGTGTATGTCTCATTACAAAGTCCAAGTTCCTCAAAGTTATTGGCCCTCTCTAGAAGACCATACGCGTCTGGTTATATTTTGGCATTTCCAGGAAAGAAACTTAAATGCCATTGACACAAACTAAACACTAAACGCAGCACGCAGCATAAGCCAAAGTATAATCCTAAAGTATTTTTATTTTATTTCGTTCAATTCACGCACACTGATTCAGGAATATTCTTTATTTCCAGATTGGGGTGTGATAAAATGGTATCAAAGCCCAAGAATTAGATACCCCTAAGGAAGAAATATGACCTAGTGTTAGTAAATTTTGAGGACGAAATTTTTTTTAAAGATGGTAGATTGTGAGAACCTATTTTTTTTTATTATAAAAGAAACTATATATATTTGAAAGAAATATTCATACTACATATTAATTATTTATTAATATGGCTTTTCCTTATTTAATATTTTTTATGAAGACCTAAATGTTATAAAATCTTAAGTCTAGTATGAGATTATTCATTTAGGTGAAAGATGGCACCATTCTTGTTTTCCACGTGTAGAGACTTGGGATTGGTTTTAATCAAATCATTATTGCCATGTCACTTTGCATGCTAGTAACAAGTGGTGTTGTGATATCATTGGCCAAAGGGGATGAGTCACATTATTCCCTTACTTTTCTATCTTATCTTTTTGTGGTTTAAAATATTGTATATATAAATATCATTTGGTTGCATCTGTAGCCTCTCCTATAAGTATCATCCTTCCTTACTTCAATCATTCATTCCAATTCATTAAGAATAGATTTGTACCATGAAGTAGTGTTTAAAAGAGAGAGAGAGAGAGAGAGAGAGAGAGAGAGAGAGAGAGAGAGAGAGAGAGGGAAAAAAAAAGAAACAAGATGAAGAACGTGTGTGTTTGTCTTGCAATATTTCATACTTATCATGGTCAGGGACGGACCTATAGTTTGGCAAACCTGGGCTATAGCCCAAGTGGCTTCTTTTTTCCAGTCAAAAAAATTAAAATCCTAGGCTCACCCATAACCTAACCTCATCTAGTTCTCCTAGTCAATAAAAAGAAAAAAGGAAGGGGGGGCCTGGGCTATAGCATAGGTGGCTTCTTTTTTCCAGCCAAAAAAATAAAATCCTAACTCACCCAATTTAAATAACCTAACCTCATCTAGGTGGGGTGTGGGGAACTCACACACAGCACAGCAAAAGAAAAAAAAGAGAAAAAATAAAATAACTCACACACAGCATGTAGAAGAGAAAAAAAAAACGCTCTTGTTGTTGCTGCACTCATCTTCAAGACTTAATTCAAGTGAACCAAGTTTCTATATTCATCATGTAAGTAGGGCTCATCATTTGGCCCGCGGGCTCATGGGCCTACGGGGGCCCGCCCGGCCCATTGAAAAAAAGCCCGGCCCGGCCTGTTATGGGCTTTGAGAGGGCCCGGCCCGCTTGGGCTTGGGCCGGACTTGGGCTTGGGTGTTTGAAGCCCGGCCCGGCCCATAGGCCCGGCCCGATTAAGCCCATGAAAGCCCGGCCCGGCCCGCCCACAAAAACCCGGCCCATTAGGCCCGCATACATATATAATTATGTATAAATAAAGGTTTAGGATTAGGATTAAATCACTTGAATGACAAATCCCCCTCTTTAATTTTTTTGTGTGTGTTACTTGTTATAAAAATTGTGTTTGTTTCCATTGAATTCTACTTATTCCTAGTTTATAATTGGATGATTAGCACATTAATTTGTGTCATTTATTAATACAACAATTATATATATATAATAAGACAAACAACATATCATATCACCAAACATAATCATACCACCAAATATAATCATACCACCAAATATAATCATACTTTTATTTAACACATCACCAAACATTTGCATATTTATTCATACCATCTTCATAAATTTTTTTTTTTTTTTTTACACTTATTATTTTTTAGGCCCATTTCGGCCCGGCCCGTTGGGCTTAGCCCGGCCCGACCCGATGGGCTTTTTCAAGCCCGACTCATGAGATGGGCTTGGGCTTTGAATTTTCTAAAAAAACCCGACCCGGCCCGGCCCGATATTTTCTCTCTCCTCTTTAAAGCCCGGCCCGGCCCGGCCCAAGCCCATGAAATTTGGGCCGGGCTAGCCCGGCCCGGCCCATTGACGAGCCCTACATGTAAGCTTCTCTCAATTTCTTGATGCTTTAATTCGAGAATTTGTTTTGGAGTTTATGAAGCATCAATTAGGATTTGCAATTGGGGCATCAGTTTCAGTTTATGAGTTATGAATTATCAATGAATTATCAAATAGGATTTGTAATTGATTTTATTATTCTTGCTGTATTTTTTTTTTCTTTTTGTTATCAATGAAATCACATGGTATTGTTAAGTTTTCTATCTACTTATTAGTACCTAAATTTAGCCCACCCCATTTTAAAATCCTAGGTCCGTCCTTGATCATGGTGAGTGGGTTATGTAATGTGTTCTAAAAGTTATTATTTCTTGATAAATGTGAAAATCATGGATTATCATGGATTTATTATATTTACAAATCTCTCTCTATTTTCAAGTCAATCATGTTTAATTTGTGCAATATTGTACACAATATATATTATTTGGAGTTTTTGTGAAGTGCGTACTATTTATGACTGATAAAGTTTTTGTACACTTGTAAGATCATTATTATTTTTTTATATAAGGGTAATGTATTTTAACCAATATTTCAGTTTTTTTTTATTTCGTTCAATTCACGCACCCTGATTTAGGAATATTCTTTATTTCTGGATCGGGCATGACATAATTAGTATTTAAATATTTTACTAATTTCATAAATTACTTAATAAATAGTAATTAATTATTTTAAATTATTTTATGCACTTTTTAAAAAAAAAATTATACAAAATTAGTTTGTTTAGTTTAATATTTGACTCTCTCCAACCCGGCCGCCAAACTTCCCCAGCCCGGTCATGAAACTTCTCCACAATTCTTCAAGCCCGGCCTCTACTCTTCTCAATTCTGGCCACTCTTCAAGCCCGGCCACAACTCATCAAGCCTGGTCACTACTCTTCCAGCCCGGCCGCAACCTCTCCAGCCCGGCTGCCAAATTTCTCCATCCCATCTTTTTGTGTTTTTGAAGGGTGCCTGGGGTAGGTGAATTTTCACCACCCCCAAACAGGATCAAATGATAAAGACATTGTTTAGAAAAATATGGTTTTTTCCTAGATGAAATGAAAATTGGATTCATGTAACAAGAGAAAGGTTTCCCATTCCTTAGCCGGAAATATATGTGGCCATGAAACAGGGATTAAGTGGAACAGAATTGACTAGGCAGTAGAATCGTGGAAACACTTGTTTCTTCCATATTTTGGACCTTAGCTCCATGGAACAATAAATTAACTATTGATGAAACATGGAAGAATTGAAATCTTAGATCAAAACATTATGTATGGATGGTATGAATTACCTAAACAAGAACTCTATGAAGGTATAGTAATGCTATGAATGACCTAGTATCGAATACTCGTAATAATATCAGCAAAAGAACGTTCTCATGTGCTTCTAGACATGTTGAGCTCCGCATATTCTTGTACAATCAAAGGGGGTCGATTCCGTGGTGGCTGACTGCGCTTTTTCCTTGATCAAATCAGATCATCTAGCCTTCTTATTATCCAAAAGTCGGTCGAATCGGGTTGAACAACGGGGGGTTCCACTTGTAAAGGTTGTGGCTGGTGAATAACGAGAGAATTTGAGGCAACCCCTTCTTCGAGGGCGTTAGAGCATTGATAGGACCTTTTCCTAGTACGAGAGGAACATGAATGACACACCTCTGTGTACCACTTGTTGTGCCCACAGTAAACTACCAAGTAAATACCATAATAAAATAAAGTATATATTTTTTTATGATTTCATTCTAACCCTTTCAATTTATTTAGATTCAATTTAAATTAGAATTGGTGTGTACCTTAGCACCGCCCTGTCAAAGCGGAAGCCGAGGGTTCGAGCCCCGTCAGTCCCGACGAATCCAAATCAAATAAAAAAATATATCAATTCATCTCTCTATTTTTATTTTTATTTTTTAAGAAATACAACTAGCATAATTTAATTCCAACGGGATGTGGCAATGATATACTTAATGTTGAAAGGTCATTGAAGGGGTGTCGTTCGGCTATACAATGGATGTCGTTCGACCATTGACAGGCTAACGTCCGGTCATCGAATGGGTACCAGTTCACCATAGCAGGGCTGTTGTTTAGTCATTGACGAGGTGGCGATTTGCCATCGAAGGGTGGTCATCGGAAAGGACATGGGTTGAGACTAAGGACATGGACTATAACTAAGAACATGAGATGTGATTAGAGGCCCAAACTGAAGAACTTGGGGACTTTCGAATTAATTCAGGAGTAAACAGTCCTACAAGGTCCTACACTTTTTTGTGACATTCTTCCTTGCTTAATTGGCTACTAGGTTTGATAAAAAGAAAAAATTGGCTACTAGGTTACAATTGCTTGTACTAAAAAACTAAAAATAAAAATAAAATTGGCTACTGGGTTTTTCCGTAAAAATTATACTAAATTTCACTTTTAATCCCAGTAATTTAAGTGAAGTTTCATGAAGAATCTTATAATTTTGATTTGTCAGATTATGCCAGTGTTGATTATAAGTGTAGAACATCCCAATTCAATGCATTTGTTGACGAAAATGGCATCCAAAATTCTATCAAATCAAGCAAATTATTAATTGATAACGAAAACATTATTATAACTCTATAACAAATCCAATCGCCACACAGATACAAAGAATGAAAAGAATATGAAAAGCCACAAATCAAAAACTAACTAGTTGCATCCAAATGCTGAAGATACAGCCTGGATGCCTAGCTACTTCGCTCACTTGCATTCTAAAGATCTGAGCGCCTTGGCTGCCACATCAAAGGCAATAGTGCAGTTCATGTTGGCAGCCTTCTTCTTCTTCATTATGAACATAATTGCAACTTTTCCATTCAATCTTCCTACGCTGTTGAGCGTCAAGACCCCGCTGCTCAATTCGTTGCCAAGATTTGAACCAGTTATTGCACTTGAATTCAAACTTACCTCCGCATTTCTTTTTATGGTCGAAAGCCATCCAGCCTTGCCCTTTTCAATATTAATTAATCCCACAGTCGCGCCTTGGTATAGAAACGTGACATTGCCAGCATTGAACTTGTAGGAACCCCAGTTGGCTGAGTTCTTGATCTTGATTTGGGTTGTGAATTTCGTATCGAATGAAGGCGTTGCCTGGACAGATTCGAAGCTCTGGACGTTGATGTTGCCTAGCCTAAACCTGGGGGTCTTGACTTTCATCACAGTGAGACTCATTGCGGTGATAACTATGATCTGAAACACAACGAAAATAGTAATATAGATGGCCAATTTGATTTTCTTCTGGCGTTTCAGCTCATCAGCGGAATGCAAAGATTCTGCATCACCCATGTTGATTTCTTTTAGTTGAAGGAAAAAAAGCTTCAAAAGAAAATGCTCTGGTTTTTCTCTGTTTCGCTCTGTAAAATATGAAGTGATGAGAAAGTGTATTGATTGTGAGAATGTTGGTGAGGGCTGTGTGGTATTTATAGACAATCTGGTTAATGAGTTAGTTGCAGGAATAACATGGAGGGTGTAAACTTCCTGGAAATTGGAATCAAAACGCGCGAATAATTAATTGGGTTGTAATTTATTGACTTCTAGAAGCCTTACTATTATTTGAGAACGTGACTTGAAACGCTATTATACTATTATAGATTTGCTGCGCACATATTGACCCTTTGAAAATGTGAAACTGATAAGGAAGAGAAAAAACAAGACTTTTCTCTTTGTAAGCTATGTCATGGCATTGGCATTGGCGTAAAAACTTCATCCACACAGATTATTATTGTCGTGAACTCCTCATGGGAATGATTTGACCCTCTCTAGTCTCTAGAAGGCTACAAGTCAAAATCTCAAAACCATGCGCGTTTGGTGACATTTTGGCATTTCCGGGAAAGAAATTTCAGTTGCATTGACACAAACTAAACCACTATTCAATCAGATTGTCCAAAGTTCCAAACCGTTTCTTTCCTTTTCTTTCTCTGGTGGCTTGTAAATTTGTAAAGAACACTCCTTTTCCAATCAATCACTTATGTGGCCAAATAAACTCCTATACAAGAGGTCGTGAAAATTAATCGTTGCCTTAGAAAACCTGAAGAATCGGTTTTCAGAGAGGTTTGATGAGAACCAAATATGTACACATCTGCATGCTTACAAGAATTTTTTTTTTTTTTTTTACCCGTTTGAAAACAAGGATTGAATACAAAAAATGGAGAATATGTACCAATTTGAAATGTACCCCAAATTTTGGTTTGTTTATAGAAATTAAATGGTGTAGGGTTTATCTATATTATTAATGCTAAAAATGGGTATATGACTAAATATCTCTAAATTATAGTCATCATCCCACATTTTTGGACTTGAACCAGCTCAACTAGACCGGTTAGATATGATTTAGATTAATTAATACTAGCCTCTCCGCACGTGCAGAGGCTTTTTTTTTTTTTTAATTTATTTTAGAATTAAAAAGATAATGGGTAGTTGTGTTCCATAAAAATAAGATTCATTATCTGATTTTTTTTTTAATATGAAAAAGTGTGAATTTACCATATTATCCTCATTTAATTAATAATTTCAATTCTTAATGTTTGCATTTACCAAGGACATTTTCTGGTATTTTGAATGTTTTACCATTCTCTGCCTTTTGCTTTATATACATAGATTAACACTTAGATCATTGGATCTTCTTTTACTGTTAGGTTTATTTAGACTAAATCTAAGGATGGGAGTGAAAGTTATAAAACCTTGCAAAGACTTATAAGGAGTTGGGCTACTTCCCCCATAGTCAATTGATTTTGGGATGGAACCTCAATTCCCTTCAGGAGGTAACCGTTAGGTTTTCATTTCAAAAAATGTTTTGAATTATGTTATTCGATCACAACGGTCAGATCATCTCAGCGTAAAACAAAGTTAAAGATACCTTGCTATTTGCGGACCAAAAATGTTGTTGATGCTAACTTGTGATGGTCTGATTTTCTCCCTCCCTTTCAAATAGATTTGGTCTGTTATTAAGTGAAAACCACCATTTGGGTTGGACCGGAATCATTTTTGCTTGTTTGCGCGAACTGTAATAGATCTTAAATTTTGGCCCGCTCCAATACATGCATTGGGTTGGAGATGGTCTGGAAAGGGATTGATTGGTTGATACTTAATACCAATAATTTACAATACTTTTCAAAGATTATCGACTCAAATTCGATCAAATGTCGACTAAATAGAGTTTTTGTTGGCGAGTAGAGTATATCCTATTCTATTTGGGTTTTATTTTTTCCTTTTGTATAGATATTATGTAATTAGGATACCACTTGTTTTCCTTGTCTAACCCTACTAGGGTTTGTAACCTTATTATAAATACCTCCTTTTGGAGAATGAAATATATCTGAAAATATTCTACCCATATTGTTTGACTTGGTATCAGAGCCGACTTTCTGGTAACCTGTGTATTGTGCCCACCCGTGTTCTACTCTGTGCCCTAATTTCTTTTTAGGGTTCTTGTGCCCGTGTTCTACTGTGTGCCCTAATTTCTTTTAGGGTTCTTGTGTCTGTGCCTTTGCCGTGTTCCGCTGTGTGCTCTATCGTGTTTGTGCCTCTACTGTGTTCGTGCATCTGCCTCTACTGTGTTTGTGCCTTGTGCTCTGTCGTGTTCGTGCCTTTACTGCGTGCCTCTACTGTGTTCGTGCATCTGCCTCTACTGTGTTTGTGCCTCTGTTGTCTTCGTGCATCTGCCATATTTGTGTCTGTGCTGTGATCTGTTGTAAACTCTGCGTGATTTATTGAGTTTCTGCTACAATCATGGGTGGTAATTCCATTGTTGGTGCTGCTGGTGCTACTGCTGCTTCTGCAAATTTGCGTGTTTCTGACTCTATTCCAGGTACTGGCTCTAATACTTGGATAATTGATACTGGTGCTTCTGATCATATGACTTATGATGCTAAATTTTTTGATGAGTTGTCTAGTAACACCCGTAACCCATACATAACTAGTGCTAATGGTTTGCCCTCTCCAATTACTGGCGAGGGCACTATTTCTCTCACCCCAACTCTGTCCTTGTCTCGTGCGTTATTAGTTCCCAATATCCATTATAACTTGTTATCTGTTGGTCGCTTACTTGATACACTTAATGCTTCTGCTACTTTCTATCCTACCCATTGCTCTTTTCAGGATCTCAAGACTCACGAGGTGATTGGGCATGGTAAACGGATAGGGGGGTTGTATTATTTGACATTACCTTCTGCACCAGTTCGTGATCGTGTCGTTAATACTGTTCAACGTTGCAGTGTCAAAGACAAACAGCAAATTTGGTTATGGCATCGTCGCTTGGGACACCCGTCATTTGGCTACCTTAAGCGTCTGTTTCCATCTTTATTTCGCTCATGTGATGAGTCCAGTTTTAAGTGTGAGACATGTGTAATGGCCAAGAGCCACCGTACTGTTTTTCCCTTAAGTAATAATAAAGCTGCTTTGCCTTTTGAGTTAGTACATTCTGATGTCTGGGGTCCTGCTCGTGTGACTTCTCATGGTTTCCGTTGGTTTGTGACGTTTATTGATGACTGCACTCGCTTAACATGGGTGTATTTGATGAAGAATAAACATGATGTTGCCTCTATTCTTCCTGACTTTTGTGTCATGGTGTCTACTCAGTTCCATGCTCGTGTTAAAGTATTTCGCACTGATAATGGCGGTGAATATGTGAATCATACCTTGGCCCAATTCTTTCGTGATCAAGGTATCATTCACCAAACTACCACTCCATTCACACCTCAACAGAATGGTGTGTCTGAAAGGAAGAATCGCCAGTTACTTGAAGTTGCTCGCTCTCTGATGTTGGATATGTCTGTTCCCCATCATCTTTGGGGACATGGTGTCTTGTCCGCCGCCTACTTGATTAACCGTACTCCTAGTCGGGTTCTTGATTTCAAGACTCCACTTGATGTGTTATGTGCCCTCACTCCTCCGGTTTCAGTCTCTAAGTTACCTCCGAAGGTGTTTGGGTGTGTTGCGTATGCTCATGTTTACTCTCATCAAAGGAGTAAACTTGATCCTTGTGCTCTCCGCTGTGTCTTCATTGGTTATTCTACGACTCAGAAAGGTTATAAGTGTTATCACCCGCCTACTCAGAAGGTACATGTCACTTTGGATGTCACATTTCATGAAGAGGTACCCTATTATGTTTCTCCCTCTTCTTCAATTCAGGGGAGAGGGGGAGTGAATTGAAGAATTTGGAAAATATGGAATTTTTAGGCGAACAGGATGAAAACGACCGGTCGCTGATAGGAGGCGACCGGTCGCTCGAGTCGAGCTGGGACTACAGTACCGATACGAGCGAAGCGACCGGTCGCGAACCAATCTGCCCAGGAAACGACCGGTCGCACATAGGAAGCGACCGGTCGCCCGCGTCGACGAGCGACAACAGTACCGATACGAGCGAAGCGACCGGTCGCCAAGCAAGTAGCGACCGGTCGCTCGACAAAAATGTTGATGTTTTCGAGCCCCTCTCAGAAGGAAATAACAGTGATATTGGCGACTCCCATACAGATGAAATTGATAATATACCCCCCTCTGCCCTGCCATTGCCTCAATCAAGTTGTGATAATGAGGTACTTTCTAGTGATATGCCTACCTATTCTTTGCCCCACGTACTACCCGTGGGAAACCTAAAATACAATATTCTCCTGATATACATGCCAAGTCTAAATATCCCATTAACCATTATATGTCAACTCATCGTTTATCTAAGTCATATGCATCATATTTGTGTCAATTATCTAGTGTATGTGTGTCAACTAAGTTGCAGGATGCTCTATCTGATCAAAACTGGGTAGATGCAATGCATGTTGAGATGGAAGCCTTGAACAAGAATGCCACTTGGGAGTTAGTTCCTTTACCAAAAGGAAAAAGGCAGTTGGATGCAGATGGGTGTTTACTTTGAAGCACAAGGCTGATGGTTCCATTGACCGATACAAGGCAAGATTGGTAGCAAAAGGGTATACTCAGACATATGGAGTGGATTACACAGAGACTTTTGCTCCAGTAGCTAAGCTCAATACAGTACGCGTGCCCTTAGCTGCTAACCGTGACTGGCCGCTGCTACAATTTGATGTCAAAAATGCATTCCTCCATGGTGATCTCAAAGAAGAAATATATATGGATCCTCCGCCGGGTATCCCTGTGACCTCTAAGGAGGGTGTGGTGTGTAAGCTACGGAAATCCTTGTATGGATTAAAGCAGTCTCCAAGAGCGTGGTTTGGAAGGTTTGCTGCATCTATGAAAAAGTTTGGGTATGTGCAAAGTAACTCTGATCATACTTTGTTTCTGAAGCGTCATAAAGGTAAATTGACGGCTTTAATTATTTATGTTGATGATATGATTGTGACTGGTGATGATCATGTAGAGATACAGAGTCTTCAGAAGTATCTGGCTTCTGAGTTCGAGATGAAATCATTGGGTGATTTAAAGTATTTTCTTGGGATTGAAGTTGCCAGATCTAAACATGGTATTTTTCTATCTCAAAGAAAGTATGTTTTGGATTTACTTGCAGAAACTGGAATGTTGGATTGTAAACCGATTGATACCCCTAGTGAGCAGAATCATAAGTTGGGGATATACCCCGATCAAGTTCCGACTGATAAAGAACGTTATCAACGACTTGTGGGGAAGTTGATTTATTTGGCTCATACTCGTCCAGATATTGCTTATGCTGTAAGTATAGTAAGTCAGTTTATGCACTCTCCTAGTGTAGATCATATGGGGGCTGTGACTCGTATTTTAAGGTATCTGAAAGTAACTCCTGGCAAGGGGTTAATTTTCTCCAAGTATGGCCATACAAATGTAGAAGGGTATACAGATGCTGATTGGGCAGGTTCAGCCACAGATAGGCGTTCGACATCTGGGTATTTTATGTTTGTGGGTGGCAATCTTGTTACATGGAGGAGCAAGAAACAAAAGGTTTGTGTCTAGATCCAGTGCTGAGGCTGAGTATCGGGGAATGGCCCATGGTGTATCTGAGTTACTATGGTTGAGGAGATTGTTGAAAGACCTTGGTTTTGGGCCTAATAAACCCATGGATTTATATTGTGACAATACGGCTGCGATTGCAATTGCTCATAATCCTGTACAACATGACCGTACAAAGCATGTGGAGGTTGATCGAAATTTCATTAAAGAAAAGTTGGATGCAGAGATTGTGTCCTTCCCTTTCATCCGTTCAGAGTATCAGTTAGCTGATGTTCTTACGAAAGCTGTTTCTACAAGTATCTTTCTCAACTCGCTTGACAAGTTGGGCATGCGTGACGTCTTTGCTCCAACTTGAGGGGGAGTGTTGGCGAGTAGAGTATATCCTATTCTATTTGGGTTTTATTTTTTCCTTTTGTATAGATATTATGTAATTAGGATACCACTTGTTTTCCTTGTCTAACCCTACTAGGGTTTGTAACCTTATTATAAATACCTCCTTTTGGAGAATGAAATATATCTGAAAATATTCTACCCATATTGTTTGACTGTTTTGACT
>BPUM01000478.1:0-42761 GCA_020521455.1 Prunus kanzakura
TCTGTACTTGTGATATAACGTTGAAGACTCTATGTAATGCATTGTTTTTCTTGGTACTTACCATGCAATACAATATCAGTCCATATGCCAAAACAAATTGGTGCTGCACATCGAGAGAACAAGATCAATGCCCTCATTGAGAAATGGCTTTCTCATTGAGCACATTGCAGTCCAGTTTGTCTATTAATAATGGGAAGCGAACATGGATTACCACTTACCCTCTGCTATTTAAAATCCTTGACATAACATACTTGATGTTGTATAGTTCATTCAAAACAGCACGAACCACCGGCACTTCTAGCTCTAAACCGTAAAGTTTAGGGTTAGGGGCTGAGGTGAAATTGAGGAGTCCAATTAGGGTTTGGCTTGATGAAAGAATTTGGGGGTAAATTAGGGATCTATGACAGATGAACCAGATCTACTAAGAATGAGAAATTCAATTGGATATCAGGCAACTGAGAAAAATAAGCAAGGCGGGAAAGACACAACAATGCATACACTTGTGCATAAGCATGTTGTAGTCTTTATCAACATTTAGACTAACATCTCTAGATAATAATATATTAGTCTTTAATAGTAGGTAGCTATGCCTTGAAACACAACTAGCCTAATTTTACATCAAAATTCATTTACTACAAAGAACAAGAGATCACAAGCTTATTGTAGACTTTGGCTAGATAATAATAAATCCTAGTCCTTAAAAATCAACCTAATCATGACCATCCATTAAAACCCTATAAAAAACACAAAGAACCAGAATACACTTACTATTAGTAATATACTCCTATGGCCACGCAATGTCACTTTGTTTTAATGACACTATCATTTCCCCATATCAAAATAAAAATAACAAGCACTTTTACAATTTATCAAAGACAACCACTGAAGGAACAAAACTCTTGTAAGTTAGACGTCTAGGGCCTATGTAAAGGATAAATTTTCTCAAACCAAGTTATGTCCGCAGTTTTCTATACTACTCATGCAGTTCTGGTTGATTCACATATTAATGGATGTTCAACAATACAGTAACTAGTGACAGTTAGGTAATATAGTAATAGTGACAACTAATGGTTAGAAGGTAAGGCATAATTAAGGATATAGTCCTAACTCCAACCCCTAATGCAATGATACAACTAAAGAACTTATATGAAACTTCATCTAAATAGGTGGATGAGTAAACTCTTACACTCTTTGGAATTTAGACTTGCTTTAGAGATTAATGTCTACTCTAGATGGATATTGATTCAGTCCACCATCAGGCCTTCAAAAGTACTTTTCTACATTTAATGAAACAATAAATATCATTATGGTCTAATACAGCCATGACTCATGTGAGGCTGAAGCATTGAGTCTTCCTTTATGACCACACATGAGTAAAGAAGGTAAAATCTGATAGATACAAATTCTTATGATCATACAAAACTAGTTTCTCTAGCAAAATTCTATTTTAAAAATGCATTTTGCAGGAGGGGATTTTGAAGTAATATATACTTTCAATGTTAAAAAATATTTGGGATACTTTTTCCAATGCACCCTCCAACATGGGTGCATCGAGTATTTTATGGTAATCGCAACCAGAAATGACTGCTTTCTTGGCAGATGAACAGTAGTTTGTTCCTCTGTTATTGCACTTAAATGGACAGGAAAACTGACCAAACTTCACAACAACCTAAGAAAGAAATGTTTATGACTGTGCACAGATATAATCCTCATTAGATCTGAAAGTTAGATAGAAACAAGATAATTTACCTTAACTGAATTTGTCCCCATGTCGACTACAACTGCCCCTGGCATCAGCCAATCGCATCCGAATATATTTGGAATGCCAACATCTGATACAACAATATCAGCTCGACGAGTAATTTGTTCTGGGTTGTTGGTGAACGAATGGAGAGTGCTAACCGTCGCGTGGTGCCTCTGTCCAGGACTAATGGAGCATCATTGAAAAATTATTCAAACATTCTGATGTCTATACAGTAGGGAACAAAAATATGTGTCACCTGCAAGAGCAAAGAAGTGGATAACCCAGCAATCTTGCTTCTCCCTATTACCACTGCATTCTTCCCAATGATCTCCACACGATACCTGAGCAACAACTCAATGCAAGCCTTAGGGGCACAAGGGATGAATAACGGCTCCCTTCCCCGCAATGCAAGATTCCCCATATTGAGGGGATGAAAGCCATCCACATCTTTTTCCGGACTCACGAAATTTATAATCGTTTCCTCATCCAAATGCTGAGTCAAACAAGTTAATGTACAATATTTTTAGAAACCCAAAAGGCCAAAACCAAATCACATGACTAGAACTAGAAGAAATCAGGAATACAAAACCCAATTTGAAGCAATAATTCTAAATTAACTCCAAGGAGTTGGTACCTGTGGCAGAGGAAGTTGAACAATTATTCCGTGCACAGATGGGTTGCTGTTAAAACTTGAAACAACATCAATAAGTCGATCTTGAGTACAATCTTGGGGCAGTTGTACAATGGAAGTTTCAATCCCAACTTCATTACAAGCTTTTAACTTGTTATGGACATAAGCGTGTGAGTCCTCTCTGTAGCCCACCAAAACCACAGCCAACCCAGGAAGTCTTCCAATGGCAGCTTTCATTCTGCTTATTTCAGCAGATACTCTCAATTTTATGTCTTTTGCAATTGGCTTTCCGCTCATTATTTCAGCAGCACTCTGAGTCTGCCCTGTAGCTCCTGTTTTCACAGCTTTGCGTACAACAACAATCAACAACCACTCATTCAATCAGTCAATCCATCAATCAATGAAGCTAAAACAGAGAGACCCATGATTCTCTATGAGAGCTGAAGAACATAAATGTGGTGTAGAAATGCACTTACGGTGAAACCCAGATGAGAGGGGACGATGGGGGGTTTGGGTGGGAGCCCAAATGTGAGGGAGAGTGAGAGGGCTTGAAAATGGCGGTGAGAGCGTCGCTGAGTATAAGGCTTTGCCTTTGGTCCCCAATCTGTGCCAGAAACTCACCATAACGCCACTACCTCCTATCCTCGATCTTCATACTCTCCCTCTTCTTCCTATTCTTGATTATCAATATATGCAGACAAAATAAAACCACCAGTTGTTGATCAGGTGGGAATTTGTACACAGAATTTCGGATATTATGAAAATGTTTCTTCTGTTAATGCCTTAAAAATGAAACTTTCATAATTCTTTTATTTTTTTGGATAAAATAAACTTTCATAATTCAAAAAGATATGGTTAGCTAATAAAAAATTTAAGAAATGAAACAACATATTTTATGACGGTTAGCTAAGGCAGTGAGTCTTTGGAAAATAAAAAAACCTAACACAGGGAGTCCATCTTTGCATTTGAGTTCGGTCTCTCTCATATAATAATATAAATTAGTTAAACTTTTGTTTTATCAAAAAAAGAAACCATTTGTCAAATGAGAATAAATATATTAACAGCTTTTTATATTACAATGTAAAAAGAAAAAATTAAATGGCTTTTATTTTCATGGGAAGCAAGCATATCAAGTTTTCCCTTTCATAATACTAACATGAAAGAAAACAGAAAAACGAAAAAAATGTCAATTGACACAAGATACTCTTAGAGCATCTCCAATACTAGTAGCAAACCAAACTCTTCAATTGAAGTTTGTTGACCTACGTGGCAATTTGAAAAGCTTTGTTTGCTACTTTAATATTTTGTGCCTCAGTAGACTCTTCAATTCCATTAATGCAATGTTATGGAAAAGAATGAAAAATATGAAAAACATGTGAAAATGTCTATATAGTTATTGTTTGAAAAGAAAAAAAATGCATGTTTTTAACATTTTGAAGGTAGGTTTTATTTTTCCAAAGTAAAATTAAATGTTTTGAAGAGTCAAGGTCAACTTACCAGTCTTGAAGAGAGAGAAAGAGGTTGCAACTTTGATAACTGAGTTTGATAAGGTTGTTGGAGAGGGTTTTGATGGTGTGGCTCACTTACTTTAGCATTCCAAAGTTGTTGAAGAGGCTGTTGGAGATGCTTCCTAATTAATATGTTAAGAAAGAAAATAATATATTAAATGAGGATAGTATGAGTAAATTAAAAATATTTTAATTTAGTAAAAGAGGATACTAATACTATTTGTACCATATTTACGAACTACATTGCTAACTACCTCTCTAATATAGGACGGTCCCGTATACAATAAAGAGATTTTATTTGTTTTTTTAAAAAAAAAGTTAATTGACATGTGTGAGTCGTCCCATACTTCATTTTAGGCTGATTATAAAAGGTATGGTAAAAAGAAGGTAGAAGAAAGGAGAAGAAAAAGAACCAACCAAAGAGAAAAAGAAAAGGGGGTGGAGCTACCTCGGCTGGGAAAACCTCCAGTCACTTGAAAGAAGGAAATGAAGGAGATAAGACTACAGAAAAGGCAAGCCTCTATGCTTAAACTCTCTTGGTTAAGAAAAGAGTAGAGTAGAGAACTTATCATGTGTATTAAAGGAAAATCCTTCTTTTCCACCTTTGAATCCCTTGTCATCAGTGGAGGAGCATGTGTGATACAGATATTCCTCTACGTGAATGTTCTGGCTTTCAAAAAATGAGTAAGGGACGGGGAGGGGGAAGGGGGAGTTTCGGGAACAAAGCCTCGGATTTAAAAGTGCAGCCCTACCCTATATATAGTATCTTTTCCCGATCTAAGCTATATCAACATAGCCAACTAGAAAACTCATCCGCTTGTCAATTAATAGCTATATATCTATATATATATAAAGTAAAAGGCAGAGAATGGTGAAACATTCAAAATACCAGAAAATACCCTTGATTAATGCAAACATTAAGAATTGAAATTATTAATTAAATGAGGATAATATGGTAAATTCACACTTGTTCATATTTAAAAAAATTAAAATTAAAAGAAAAATCGGATAATGGATCCTATATTTATGAAAAACAACTACCCATTATCTTTTTTTAATTCTAAAATATAATTTTTAATTTTAAAAAAAAAAGCCTCTCGCAGGCCCGGAAGTGCGTGCAGAGAGACTAGTATATATATATATATATATATATATATATATATATATATATATATATATATAATTTTTTTTTAAAAAGCCTCTCACAGGCCCGGAAGCGCGTGCAGAGAGGCTAGTATATATATATATATATATATATATATATATATGACACACCTAGTTGTACCAGGGAAACAATCCAACTGGAGATTGTTTGACTAGTCCACATGGAAGAGTCCTCAATTGACCATGTGGCTAGGGAACGAGCCGTCCAACTGGGGGACTAACTCTCAGCTAGCACGTACGGACGAATCCTCAAGACCCGTACGCCTGTAACAGCCCTACGCTCGCAGACTACCCAATTAAGGGTCTACAGCGACACCCCGTTAAGGATGCCTCGGGTTCCAACATTTCCTAGTATCTCAAGTTTCCATATCCAAGTTCCAATCCAGGGGAGGTACACAGGGTAGTGCTTATAGCACTTCAACTGACATTCTAATCTCACCTCTTTCCACATTTCATAACAACCTCCCAAGTACCCACACTTAATCCACAAGACAGTACTTTCTCAAATATTATATATAAGCACATAACTCAAGATACCCCAAATATGTCAAAACCCACTTATATCACAAATACTTTATAAGGATACAAATTCAACTATAAAATATAAGGTGAAATCCAATAAACCATTAAATTCTTATGCATAAAAATTCCATCATAAAATCATGCTATGTATTTGAAAACAATGTCCACTCACAAGTAGTCTCATGCTGCTTGACCCTGAGAGGGTCCCACCTGCTATGTATACGGGGTCGGATTACCTATTTTAGAATACGAGTACAACATTAAAATCAAACGATTCGAACGTGGACTTTAAATTAAAATCCTAATTTCCCTGGTTTCAGATAAGCACAAGGAATGAGACATTCCTAAGATCCAACTAAGGGTTTCGAGAGCTGGAAAAGTCTCGGAAGATGCTTGGTCAACCGGGCGGTCAAACTTTCCAAATTGGGTCAACCGGGCCCACGGGACCCACAACCTTAGTTTTACGATCCGAGAGTTCCTAGGAATTCCACAAGTTCTAAGATGCACGTCCTTTAAGTTTGGTTCGAAACAGACGGTTGGATTGCTCGCGATCGCACGATCGGACGGTTATCGTAAAACGCAAACTTTAAGTCACTGAATCGGAACATTCGAGGCTCCGATTCACGATCCGCAAAATCCTACACGATCCTAGGAATACAATGAACAACATATGTGAATTTGGGTTTGATCCAAACTGCCCACGCGCCGCCATACTGCCCACGCGAAATCCTAACCCACCATACTGCTCAATTGCCGCCGCACACGCTGGCAACGCTTGGGTGGCTTGATAAAAAACTAGCGGTCGGAAACCTTCAAAATCAAAAGCCAAGATTCCTACCCTAGGTAAAAGACACCATTTGGAGCCACTTTTGTTCTTGGACCTACCCCAAAAATTTGACGGCAGTGGCCGAAATTTCAATTCAAAAACCGCCAAACTTAGGGTTCAAAATCGAGTTACCTATGCTAGGAATCGTTCAAATCCTACCCAACCATCAACTAGATCATGGAAAATAGTCGAAAATCCATACCTTAATCGTCGGGATTGGTGGCCGGAGGAGGGAGATCGAGTGGCTAGAAAATTTGTCAAAACCGGCGGCTTTCTCTGTGTTTTCCGGCGGCTGATGGTGACAGTTGGCGTTGGGGTTGGTCGGGGAAGGTTCCTGGGATGGTGCCGCGTCGATCCGGTCCGGTCTCGTGGCCGGTGGTCAACGATGGCGGCGGTTATGGAGGTTGGAAGGTGAAAGCTGGGAGGAAAAATCGCGAAGGGGGAGGGGGAATCACACGGAGAGAGAGAGAGAGAGAGAGAGAGAGAGAGAGAGAGAGAGAGAAATGAGGGTTTTTTGTTTTTTTATTCAAATTAAATTTTGAATTAATTACGATTGTGCCACTGAGAGTTTTTAGATCGTATCTCTCTTGTTACAACTCCGATTCAAGCCTATCGCATGTCTACGGACTCGTCTCAGTACGACCTTCCTAAGAATACCACACCCTGCCCCAAAATCTTTCCAGATTAAAAATGACCAAATTACCCCTACTCTAAGGGCAAAATTGTCATTTCATGTTTAATTAAATTAAATTAATTAATGAATAATCTTATTTCGGGTCGGGATGTTACAATATACTCCACTTATAAAAAAATTCATCCTCGAAATTTACGTACCTGTAAGTGGAATAGTTAAGGGTGCTGGGCCCGCATATGCGCCTCGGGTTCCCAAGTAGCTTCTTCTACAGTTTGACTCCTCCACAACACTTTTACTACTGGAATAGATCTGGAGCGCAACACTTGTTCCTTCCTATCTCAAATTTGTACAGGTTGGTCATCATACGACAAATCTTCTCTCAACTCCATGGGTTGATGTTCCAAGATATGAGAAGGATCAGGCACGTACTTCCGTAACATGGACACATGAAATACGTCATGGATCCGAGATAGTTCTGAAGGTAAGGCAAGTCGGTAGGCAACTGGTCTAATGTGTTCTGTTGTCTCGTAAGGCCCGATATAACGAGGGCTTAACTTCCCACGTTTACCAAACCTCATCACACCCTTCCAAGGAGATAGCTTCAAGAATACCCAATCCCCAACTGCAAACTCAAGATCCTTGGACCTGTTGTCCGCATAACTCTTCTATCGATCTTGTGCGGTCTTAAGCTTCTCTCTGATCATCTTCACTTTTTCAGTTGTTGCTCAATTACTTTCCACTTTTTCCACTTTCTTGTCACCCACCTCATTCCAACAAATAGGGGTTCTACACAGCCTCCCATATAAAGCCTCATACGGAGCCATCTCAATGCTCGAATGATAACTGTTATTATACGCAAACTCCACCAAGGCAAGGTGAGTATCCCAACTATCTTTCAACTGTAACACACAAGATCTCAACATGTCTTCCAAAGTTTGAATGGTCCTTTCTGACTGTCCATCAGTCTGTGGGTAGAAAGCAGTACTAAAACGTAACTTGATACCCATAGCCTCATGTAAACACTTCCAGAATTGAGAGGTGAACCTAGCATCCATGTCTGACACAATGGACATAGGTGCTCCGTGCAATCTCACTATCTCATCCACAAAGAATTTCTTCAACTTCGACAAGGAATAGGTTTCTTTTATAGGTAGGAAGTGGGCTGATTTGGTGAGTCGGTCAACAATCACCCAAATTTCGTCATACCCACTTGAAGTACGTGGAAGTTTGAAAACGAAATCCATTGTAATATGCTCCCACTTCCATTCAGGGATCAGAAGTGGTTGCATGAGTCCAGAAGGTTTCTGTCGCTCCGCTTTCACTTGTTGGCATATCAAACACCTACTCACATACTTAGCAATGTCACCTTTCATATGCGACCACGAGTAGTACTCACGTAGAGTCCGATACATCCTGGATGCATAGAATAAGTTGAATAGTGAACTTCCTCCATGATTTCTCTTTTCAAGTCGTTGTTCTTAGGTACGCAAAGACGAGTTCCAGCTACCAAGGCTCCGTCTTTTCTTGTTGCATAATCCGTACGTGTACCATTCTCTACTTCCAACCTTATCATGCAAAGATTAGGATCTTCCAATTGGGCTGCAATCACCCATTCAATCAGGATAGGCCTCACATGCAAACTAGCAAGTATTCCACCCTATTGACTCATTCCCAACTCTACTTCACCCTTCCATAGTTCCACCAATAACGGAATATAAGCCATTTTTAGATGAGCTAGGCTTGCACTAGTCTTCCTACTCAAAGCATCCGCTACCACATTAGCTCGACCAAGATGATACTCAATCATGCAATTGTAGTCCTTAATCAACTCCAGCCAACGCCGTTGTCTCAAATTCAACTCCTTCTGAGTGAAAATGTACTTGAGGGTCTTATGATCAATAAAGATTTGACATGTCTCACCATACAAGTAGTGTCGCCAAATCTTGAGAGCGAATACCACTGCAGCAAGTTCCAAGTTGTGGGTAGGATAATTTTGCTCATGATTCTTGAGTTGCCTCGAGGCATAAGCAATCATCCGATCATGCTGCATCAAAACACATCCCAAGCCTTGCAATGATGCATCACTGTAGATCACATAGTTCCCCGAATTGTCCGGAAGAGCCAAAACAGGTGCGGTGGTTAATCACTTCTTCAACTCTTGGAAACTCTGTTCACACTCCTTCGTCCACACAAACTTAACATCTTTCCTCGTTAACCGTGTAAGGGGTGCTGTTATCAAAGAGAACCCTTCCACAAATCGACGATAGTAACCTGCTAACCCTAGGAAACTCCGTACTTCTGTCATAGGTTGCACCCAATTTACAACGGCTTCTATTTTTCGAGGGTCCACATAGATTCCTTCTGCTGATATCACATGTTCGAGAAAGTCCACTCTATCCAACCAAAACTGACACTTACTGAACTTGGCATAAAGCTGCTTCCTTCTCAAAGTCTTCAATACCAATCTCAAATGCTTCTTATGACCTTCCAAAGTTCGGGAATATACAAGGATGTCGTCTATAAATACAATCACAAAGCGGTCCAAGTAAGGTCGGAACACTCTGTTCATGAGATCCATAAACGCTGCTGGAGCATTTGTCAATCCAAAAGGCATCACCAAGAACTCATAATGGTCGTAACGAGTCCTGAATGTTGTCTTTGGAATATCTTCCTCTCGTACTCTGAGTTGATAGTAACCCAATCTCAGATCGATCTTAGAGAAATACTTAGCACCCTTCAATTGATCAAACAAATCATCAATTCGAGGCGAGGGATATCGATTACGTACTGTCACCTTGTTCAATTGTTTGTAATCGACACATAGCCTCATGGTTCCATCCTTCTTCTTCACAAACAACATTGGTGCACCCCAAGGGGAAACACTAGGTCGAATGAATCCAAGATCAACCAATTCTTGCAATTGAATCTTCAACTCCCGCAACTCTGCTGGTGCCATCCTATAAGGAGCTTGATAAATTGGATTCGTTCCTGGAAGAAGTTCAAAAGTGAACTCGGTTTCTCTCTAAGGAGGCAAACCAGGAAGATCATCCGGGAAGACATCCGGAAACTCGCGAACAATAGGAACGTCTTCCAGATTCAAAGTAATCCCACGAGTATCAATGATGTGAGCTAAGTTTCCACACATCCCATCTTAAGTAAATTTTTCACCATGATGGCGGAGATGAGACAAGACGGAAGGACTCTACGCTCTCCATAGAATACGACTTCAGGTTGTCTTGGACTTCTAAATACTACCTCATTCCTGAAACAATCTACTAACGCACGATGCTTCTCCAACCAATCCATTCCTAAGATGATGTCAAGGTTGACCAAGTCTAAGGGAATCAAATCAGCTTCCAACATTGCATCACCCACTTGGACATAACAACCCTTGAATACCATGTCCGTGAACAGGTTATCCCCCGTAGGTAAAGAAATACTAAAGCTTCCTGCCATTGGTGTGGGTCTAACACTGGCATAAGGTACGAAACTATGTGCAATGAACGAATGTGTGGCCCCAAGATCTATTAGGACACGTGCAAAATAACCAAAAATAGGAACCATACTGGTGATGACATCAGGTGTAGCCTGGGCTTCCTGTTGAGTCATCGAGAATATGCGGGCCTGAGTAGTAAAACGCCCAGTCTGGCCCCTCTGATGCCAACCACGTCGCCCACGGAAAGTGGACTGAACCCCGTTGCTAGATGAAGAACTGGCTGTAGAAGAAGATGCACCGCTTTGGGTCTGACCCTGTCCCCGATTACCTTGCCCCTAATGGGCCCCAGTCTCCTGTCTACTAGTACCACCAATTGGAAGGAGTGGACACTCACTCCTATAGTGCCTTGTCTGCCCACATAAAAAACAACTAACTCCGCTCCTCTGGCTAGGACCACTAGTCTGTCCACGTTGTAGGCAATCCCTCCTGATATGTCCTGCCTGTCCACAGTGGTAGCAAGTTGTACTAAACTGCCATGAAGGATCCCTGGCTGTACTAGCCATAGACTGATGCCCCGAGTGCTGGCTCCAAACTGGTCGAGAGCCAGACCTCCCACTACCTGAACTGGACCCATGTCCTCCAGACCAATCACTGCTTGTAGAACTGGAACTGGACTCTCCTTTCTTTGATGGACCTTGACTCGGTCCGCTGAAGCCTGATGCATTCCTGCAACGCCTATTACCACCCAAACTGTAAGTCTTTGCCACCTTATCGGCTGCTTGGGCCAGTGCCCTCATAGTGGGGTATGTGGTGGCAGTGACCACCCCTTGTATATCCAACCACAGACCATTTTCGAAGTGCCTACACTTGTCTTCCTCAGTAGTTACCATCTCAGGTGAAAATCTGGATAGTTCATTGAATTTATGCTCGTACTTGAACACAGACATTGATCCCTACCTCAGATTCTCAAACTCGGACTTCTTCGCATTCTGGTATGAATGCGGATAAAACTGCTCAAAGAAGAGACGCTGAAATTCCTCCCAAGTAATGGCAGCAGTATTAGCATAATCCCTCCGGACAGTCTTCCACCAATGGTAGGCGTTCCCCTTCAGAAGGAAGGCAGCCAATCGAACCCTATCCTCATCTGAACACTGTAAGACTTCAAAAACTCGCTCCAGATCTATGAGCCAAGTCTCAACTTTAGCAGGGTCTGAACTACCAAAGAACTCTTTTGCTCCAAACTCTTTAACCCTCTTGATGTCAGAACCTTTCGTATTACATCTCCCTTGTAAGGCTGTAGACACTGTGCGGGTGAACTGAGCAAACATACGTCGTAGATCAAGCTCATTCTCTCCAGCTTGCTCTCCGGCAGGTGGAGATGGTGGAGGTGGAGGTGAAGATGGTGGTGGAGATGGAGGTGGAGGATTTGGCCCCCATCTTGGAATGCGACCACGACCTCTCGTCTTAGCACGCCGAGGATGCATGGTTCTAAACAAAAGAAACCATAGAAACGTTAGTGTCAACCACGCAAAAGAAGCATGAAAGTTGAAGGAAATGAACCTAATTCTCTGATACCAAGCTGACAAGACTTGCCCTGGACTCCTCGAAACCCGGGACGAATCCCGTCGTAATGCCGACATCTTACCGATGCCGGGCCCACTTACTAAGAACCAAGACTTTCTACTGAAATTTCGGCAGAGCCTCCCCTGTAAATTTAACATCCCCCAAACTTCCAACCTGTAAAAAAACACAAATTTACAACCCAACTGCCAGCATGCATTAGACAAAACATAGTGTTTACAAACCATGGCCTCCGGCCTCACAATTTAAACCCTAACAGGGCAATAACAGAGCATACCTAACAAAATTCGACGTACAAGCAGAAAAGGAAGCTCGCGATTCAAAGGCACGCAACTCAGCCCTGCTGCTCGATCTAGTCAACTACTGGTTGGGGGCCGCAAAACAAAAAATTGTGAGTGGACAAAACAAAGTTTAGTTCCATTTAAACCAAAGTAATATAACCCCATCGATTTAGAAAACAATGCATAAAACCAATGGATTCAAAACGGTCATAGCTATAATTATATAAAGTTTGCTCAAAACTAGAGCTAAATCCGAAATCCATACTGAAACTTCCAAATCAACCCATCCAAACCTTTGCTTAAAAATCTCAAAGTAAACTCTCGACATGCGTGCCCAAAGGCACGACGAGCGAGGAAGTATCCTCACTGAGAAACAAGAACAAATGAATATATATATGACACACCTAGTTGACTAGTCCACATGGAAGAGTCCTCAATTGACCATGTGGCTAGGGAATGAGCCATCCAACTGGGGGACTAACTCTCAGCCAGCACGTACGGACGAATCCTCAAGACCCGTACGCCTGTAACAGCCATACGCGCACAGACTACCTAATTAAGGGTCTACAGCGATACCCCGTTAAGGATACCCCGGGTTCTGACATTTCCTAGTATCTCAAGTTTCCATATCCAAGTTCCAATCCAGGGGAGGTACACAGGGTAGTGCTTATAGCACTTCAACTGACATTCTAATCTCACCTCTTTCCACATCTCATAACAACCTCCCAAGTACCCCACACTTAATCCACAAGACAGTACTTTCTCAAATATTATATATAAGTACATAACTCAAGATACCTCAAATATATCAAAACCCACTTATATCACAAATACTTTATAAGGATAAAAATTCAACTATAAAATATAAGGTGAAATCCAAAAAACCATTAAATTCTTATGCATAAAATCATGCTATGTATTTGAAAACAATGTCCACGCACAAGTAGTCCCATGCTGCTTGACCCTGAGAGGGTCCCGCCTGCTGTGTAAACGGGGTCGGATTACCTATTTCAGAATACGAGCACGACATTAAAATCAAACGCTTCGAACGAGGACTTTAAATTAAAATCCTAATTTCCTAGGTTTTAGATAAGCACGAGGAATGAGACGTTCCTAAGGTCCAACTAAGGGTTTCGAGAGCTGGAAAAGTCTCAGAAGATGCTCGGTCAATTGGGTCAACCGGCCCACGGGACCCACGACCTCAGTTTTACGATCCAGGAGTTCCTAGGAGTTCCACAAGGTCTAAGATGTACGTCCTTTAAGTTTGGTCCGAAATGGACGGTCGGATCGCTCGCGATCGTATCATCAGACGATTATCGTAAAACACAAACTTTAAGTCACTGAATCGGAACATCCGGGGCTACGATTCACGATCCGCAAAATCCTACATGATCCTAGGAATACAAGGATGTTTGTGCCTAATAAACCGCGGCCGTAAATTGGCCGAGGGAATAACTCTTCTCGGCCTCAAGCTGAAACACAGCATTTTGTCAGGGTGTTTGGCTTTCCAGAGAACCATGAGGAAAATCGCCAAGGCATGGTTATCTCGGTCAAGGTTATAGGCCGAGGCCGAGATCGAGCGAGGTCACGGCCAAAGGCATTAAAGTCAGATCGTCACGTGACAGCAGGCTCCCACGCTCCATTTAATGAAGCAAGGTCTCTGTTTATTGCAGCAAACCCACTGGCCAAGAATGAGCATTTAATGCACGAGGGAAGGTGGGAAGTGATTGGAGTCAGGATTTGGTGATAGAGATCAGAGTGATTAGACACCAACATTCTCACAAAGCTCTTTGCAGCTTGAGAGATTAGGTAATTGGCTATCAGAGCAATAAATGCGTCTCCACGGCCAGAAGCGCAGAGCCCACGATCAGGGCGGCGGCCGAGATTCACCGGGATTCATGGAGTCACACCACCATACTTCACGATCCCAAATGTCGATTGGACTACCCACTTGGTATAATCAGGCTCCACCATGCAGATTTTCAGCCTCGATTATCCCTCCAGGAGCTCTACCTATAAATACAAGACTCAGGACCACTTTCAACGGGTTCAAACACCAAACAAAAGCCTCCCACGGAGCAACTTATATTTTCCTGTAATGCACTTTCAATATCTTTACTTGCTTTCCTAGGAGTAGTGTTAGTTTGTAAGGAAAATCCATTCATCAATATATCAAACGACCCTTGATTTTCAAGGCGCCGGAGCACCATCCTTGTTGTTCGCTCACTCACCCCATATATCATACGACCGCCGCTCATCGAGTGGCGCGCCGGAGCACCGCCCCAAAACCCACCAAACACCACCACTCAACGGCCTTGTAGTTCAGGCCGTGAACCTTACAGCCTAGACTAGTTCCTCTCTCGGCTACAATCGTTTGATTAGAAGACGAGTTCAGACAGGCGCACCATCTAAACACTATCAAACATCTCAAACATCTCGACGCACGGTAGACCGTGCTGGCACGCCCGCGCACAAACGCACCCCGTCCAAAAGCAGGAAACCGCGTGTTTCACGCAGATCCCCTCGGCCCGGAACCCCAGGCCGTGAGATTTGCGCGGCAGACAAAGGAACAACATATGTGAATTTGGGTTTGATCCAACGGTCCAAACATATCAAACCCAGAAATCGCACAATATGCAAAATCCGTTTGGGGTTCAAACGTTATCCAAATTAAGATCCGAGCACACGTACGCTCGTGACAACACAAGGATGATTTTATGATAAAATGTGACCCCACCATACTGCCCACGTGCCGTCGCACAGTTGGCAGCGCGTGGGTGGCTTGATCAAAAACTGGCAGTTGGAAACCTTCAAAATCAAAAGCCAAGATTCCTACCCTAGGTAAAAGACACCATTTGGAGCAACTTTTGTTCTTGGACCTACCCCAAAAAGTCGACAGAAGTGGCCGAAATTTCAATTCAAAAACTGGCCAAACTTAGGGCTCAAAATCGAGTTACCTATGCTAGGTATTGTTCAAATCCTACCCAACCATCAGCTAGATCATGGGAAATAGTTGAAAATCCATACCTTAATTGTCGGGATTGGTGGCCGGAGGAGGGAGATTGAGTGGCTGGAAAATTTGTCAAAACCGGCTGCTTTCTTTGCGTTTTCCGGCGGCTGACGGCGATGGTTGGCGTCGGGGTTGGTCGGGGAAGGTTGTTGGGGTGGTGGCACATCGATCCGGTCCGGTCTCGTGGCTGGTGGTCAATGATGGCAGCTAGAAGGTGACGGCTGGGAGGAAAAATCGCGAAGGGTGAGGGGGAATCGCACGGAGAGAGAGAGAGGGAGAGAGGGAGAGAGAGAGAGAGAGAGAGAGAGAGAGAGAGAGAGAGAGAGAGAGAGAGAGAGAGAGAGAGAAATGAGGGTTTTTTGTTTTTTATTCAAAATTAAATTTCGAATTAATTACGATTGTGCCACTGAGAGTTTTTAGAACGTATATCTCTCGTTACAACTCCGATTCAAGCCTATCGCATGTCTATGGACTCGTCTCAGTATGACCTTCCTAAAAATGCCACTCCCTGCCCCAAAATCTTTCCAGATTAAAAATAACCAAATTACCCCTACTTTGAGGGCAAAATTGTCATTTCATGTTTAATTAAATTAAATTAATTAGTAAATAATCTTATTTCGGGTCGGGATGTTACAACGTAGCCTCCCAAGTTTGGAGACAACCAGTCGCTTAATCTCTCTCAATCTCTTTCAGAAGGTAGATTCTTCAATCTCTTCAATCTCCCAAACTTTTTATATACGTGCTGCTTTTTTTTTTTCTTTCTACTGGTTGTCCATGGTTTCTATTGGTTTTATATACGTCCAAATTTTTTCTACTGGTTGTCCATGGTTTCTTCAAGCATGAAGGTGTCCATGCCAAGAAGTTTTTGTGTGGACACCATTGAAGACCCATAGCTGGTATTTTTATTAGCCACCATTGAAGACCCATCTGATATGCTATTTTTATTTTCTTGAGAGTTTATCGTGATGGGTCTCATAGCTGGTGGTTTTATTCTAGGTGCAGTCCACAATGCATATCTCCTCATCGTGGTTGAGTTGTGATGGGTCCACAATGCATATCTCCTCTAACTTGATAATAAACTTGATATCATCACCCAACGACGAACTCCATTTTTCTTTTAATTCCCTTTATGATAAACTAGTTTTACTGCAAACTTTTATTTCTTTGACTTCCATTAATCTTAGGCACTATGCATGTTTTTAGTAAAAATATTATTTGCTATAACATGTTCATCTCCCAATACATACATATTTATATAAGGACATGAACATATGGTGAAGAACAATAATGTGGCTAGTGGATCACGAGTTCCGGCTGTATGGAATAATCAGAATACAACTATATTTTGTGACATGTGTATCAAGGAGGTGGAGGCAGGTAATCGTCCTGGCACTCACTTTAAGAAAGAAGGATGGGAAAATGTGAGGATTAGCTTGAGTAAAGAGACAGGAGCTGTCTGCCGCGCAAATCTCAAGGCCTGGAGTTCCGGGCCGAGGGGATATGCGTGGACACGCGGCTTCCTGCTTTTGGACGTGGTGCGTTTGTGCGCGGGCGTGCCAGCACGGTCTACCGTGCGTCGAGGTGTGGTTCGGATGGAAGTGGTGAAATGGTGCGCCTGTTTGGACTTGACTTTTAATCAAACCGTTGTGGCCGAGAGAGGAACTAATCTCGGCCGGCAGGTTCACGGCCTGAGCTACAAGGCCGTTTAGTGGTGGTGTTGATGGTGGTTTTAGGGCGGTGCTCCGGCGCGCTGCTCAGTGAGCGGCGGTCGTATGATATATGGGGTGAATGAGCGAATAACAGAGATGGTGCTCCGGCGCCTTGAAAGTCAAGGGTCGTATGATATATATTGATGAATGGATTTTCCTTACAAACTAACACTACTCCTAGGAAAGCAAGTAAAGATATTGAAAGTGCATTACAGGAAAATATAAGTTGCTCCGTGGGAGGCTTTGGTTTGGTGTTTGAACCCTTTGAAAGTGGTCTTGAGTTTTGTATTTATAGGCAGAGTTCCTGGAGGAGTAATCGAGGCTGAAAATCTGCATGGTGGAGCCTGTTTAGTGCAAGTGGGTAGTCCAATCGACATTTGGGATCGTGAAGTATGGTGGTGTGACCCCATAAATCCCGGTGAATCTCGGCCGCCGCCCTGATCGTGGGTTCTGCGCTTCTGGCCGTGGAGACGCATTTATTGCTCTGATGGCTGGTCACCTAATCTCTCAAGCTGCAAGGAGCCTTGTGAGAATGTCTGCGTCTAATCACTCTGCTTTCTGTCGCCAAATCCTGACTTCAGTCACATCCCACCTTCCCTCGTGCATTAAATGCCTATTCTTGGCCAGTGGGTTTGCTGCAATAAATAGGGGCACTACTTCATTAAATGAAGCGTGGGACCCTGCTGCCACTTGACGATCTGCTTTTAATATCTTTGGCCGTAATTCTGTTCGGCCTCGGTCTTGGCCTACGATAGAGGCCGAGATGTTCGTGCCTTAGCCACTTTTCTTCTGTCTTTAGGAAGGCCAAGTATCTCGGCGAAACGCCGCGTTTTGGTCCCACGAATAAGTACTAGGGCCGAGAAAAAGAGCTCACTCGGCCAGTTCCTGGCCGCGACTGATTAGGTACAAACAGGAGCCGAGTATGATAAATCACAATTGAAAAATAAGTGGGATGCACTTAAGGAACAATGGAAAATATGGAAAGAACTAATTGGAAAAGAAACTGGTCTTGGGTGGAATTCCAAACTATATAAGGAGGCACGCTCAACGTGATATTCATTTTGACAAAGTGAATGACAACCCAAATGCAATGGAGATGGAGGGTGATGCACAAGAAGAATATCATATTACTCAAGGGCCTGGAGCACAAGAACTAGAAACATTAAGGAACAAGATTGCTGCAAGTTTAATGCATGCATCTTCTTAGACAGTTTCTTTATTTCCATTTATTTAAGCCTAGTTTCAATGTTTTTTTTATTGCTACAATTCAAACCTTATTAGGACAAGGATTTGTCAAAAAAAAATATTTATTACTTATTCAATATGAAGGATGATGTATGAACCTACTACCGTGGTGATCTCTTTATTTTTGTTGGAATTTATTCAATACATAATTATCTTTGTTGGAATTTATTCAATTTGAATTCTTTAAACAAAGATTAATATAATTTTTAGGGAGAAAAGTATAAAAGCACTTTACAGTTTTATTTTTTACCAAACAGATTGGTAAAAAGTACTTTCAGCATCATGTCCATTTTAGTCATTATAAATAGTTACAGCACTTTTACGGTAAAATTTACCAAACGCTCTGACACTGCTTTTCATACTCACAGCACTTTTAAAATTACAGTTTACCAAACGTATAATTACTTTACTTTACAGCTAATTCTTTTTAAAGCATAGCAGAAGCAACTTTTTTTTAAAGCGGCAGCAATCCCAAACTAGGCCTAAAAGTTGTAAACTAAAAAGAATATATCATTGCACGCAATATCAGTGGGTTTTTTTTTTTTTACTCATAACAAAGCAATACAATGCTTCAAATAGAAAACAATTGAAACCATAAAGAAGTACCCTAACAATTTTAAATAGATCTAACACAAACCAAACTGACTGTAACTGCTCTCACACAATCCAAATAGGATGCATGTTTAATGCGAGGTTCGACTCGGTTCCGATATTTTGAGACTGGTTTCTGCAGAAGAATTTTGTGTTTCATTTATCCCCTTGATTAATTTAGTTGAAGTTGATGCCCTTGAGGTCACGTTTGTGGAAATAGAAGAATCAGCTTTGGTACATTCGCCACGAGCCATGGCTACATTAAGCTGATGATCATCCACCGTAGGCGGATTAATCTGCTCAAAGGTTTTCTCACCAACAAGAACACTCACAACGTCTGCCATTCTTGGCCTTAGAGTAGGAGATATATTCGTGCACATCACGGCCAAGGTTAAGATGGTGATGGCTTGTTTTGCGTCATAAATGCCAGCCAAATTTTTATCCACCAAGTCCACAAGGCTTCCATTTTTATATGCAACATAAGCCTGCAGTAAATTGATGAGGGTTTAGAATTCGAAGTGTGCATGTTCACTTTACAGTAGGAGAAATTACAAAACACCGTACGTCGTCCTGTCAGTTTTACTTACCATGTCCAAGAGATACTCACTCTCATGGTTAAATTTGTATCCTGTATTTTTCTTTCCACTAACAATTTCGAGTATAACCACCCCAAAACTGTAAACATCAACTTTGCTTGTTACAAATCCTTGAACTACATACTCAGGTGCCATATGTCCACTGCGTCAACAACAATAAAGCATAAATTCAAATTATATTTGCATAATGCACCCATCATAGTATAAGTTGAATTTCATGGTATTATTTTATACATAGTTTCAGAAAGCGAAAGGTATTTGTTTTTTGTACACTTACTTTGGTGCTTCCACTTTGATGATCATAAGTTGTTCTTCCTCGGTATACAGGCTTGCCATTCCAAACTCTGAGATCTTAGCATTAAGAGCTCCATCAAGGAGGATATTTTCAGCTTTGATATCCCTATGAACCATCTTGAGTCTAGGGTGCTCATGAAGATGATCTAAACCCCTCGCTATTCCCAGGCAAATGTTAAATCTATTTTCCCAATTAAACTTCAATCTGGACTTCGAGCCTGCAAGTCACATGAATGATGACCACTTTAGCATTCTATGCATATATTCCTCGAGTTTAGTCTAAAAACGACTTTGTTTTTGTCATAAACACTGTATCAGCACAGAAAACACAAGTCACTACAACAGAAAAACCCTTTCATGACACCTGATTTGTATCATGGAAGGCATTAAATGACGCGGGGTAAGTGTTGTAATATGCGTCGTTGTCGTCGTCGAATGGGAGGGTCATGGGAAGTTTTCTCAAAAGACGACATCTGGTATGCAACACCTAATAGTATTTCAATGGATTTTCAATGACGAGTGAACCGGATCTTATTTTTTAATATAAAAGCAATACACGGTATGAAGAGGAAAATGTTGGCTAAGCTAAAATGAATGTAAGTATCTCTATTTGTACACAAAAGGAGGAAGTATACTGCTCCTATAATATAGAATAAAACAATTTGATGTTGTGCTTGAAAAATTAGAAAAGGGAGGAGAAAAGATGAATTACCAAAAAAAGCGTCTGCAATGGACAGGTTTGGCATATATTCATAGATGAGCAAATGCAACCCTTCTCCAAAATAAGCATCCAACAATTGAACAAGGTTCTCATGCCTCAATAACTTTAAGGCATAGAATTCATTTAATAATTCCTCAACTTTTTCTTTTGAGTGAGTAGAAAGTCTTTTAACAGCTACAGTAGTTTGACCACCTTCCAGTTCAGCCTGCATCAACACAACAGACTAGTGTTATATATCTGAACACATTTGCAACATTCAAAAGATACCCACCCTAATATCAAATTTCTACCACAAATTAAGTTCACAATGTAAAAGTATACCTTATAAACCCTTCCAAAATGCCCTCTACCGATCTCCATTTTCCTGCTAAAGTTTCGAGTTGCACCTATTAATTCTTGAAGGCTAACATGTTTATCTTGGCCTATCTGTATTTCTGTTTCGGGAAAAATCAAAGATGACATGTTAACTAGGAAATAAGAATTCTTGAAAAAGGGTATGGTGCAGTATAGTTGTAGCTTCACTCACCTCTCAACTCTCTTTTCCCCAGCCAGGCCAATTTCCACATGAAAGCTAATAGAAGCAATAGAACAACTACACTTGAAGGTAGAGTAATAGTCAATGCTTTCTTCAATTTTCGCCACAATGCAGAGCGTTGGGGAACTTCGAAGTGATATTTCATCGAAGGAGGGGATAACAGCAAGAGAAAAGTCAAACTTCTTTAAAAGACGTGTCAAATTAATTCAGTATATATGCAACCTATTTGTTAAATTAATGGGGCACACACAGGATGACCATATAAGCCAAGGGGTTCAAGTGTAGCTTGGAACCAACCAAAAGAAACTAAAGTCATAGCCTTTTGAATCACCTGGAGTTATGGAAATAGCAGAAATGAGAGGTCCATTCAAAGTAGGCGGGTCGTCTGCACATCCCTTTCCAGCCCAGTAGAAGGAAATCTCCAATACACTATCACTAACATCAGCTATGAAATATCTGGTTTGAGGTCCATCAGGACCCTTTGCCTCTTTAGCGATGTCGAAATTCATTAGCACTCTATTATCCTACAACAAACGCTTCTTTGTATTATTGCTCTAATATATGCGTCACACCTCTATTATAATGATGGTACACAAGATTTCAGTTGATGGTACAAATAGCAGTACTCAATTTAGTGACAAATAATAGGATTAATTGAATGACATCAGCTCTTACCTGGATATAAACATCAAATGCCCGTCTTTTTAGTATACTATGTGATTCCTTCTCCCTGAATACTATTTCAGCAAAGTGAAGGGTCACATTATATTTGCCTTTGTGTAAGCAAGCATAATAGCTTAGGAAGACAGGGGCAATCCGAGCATTTAAATATAAGTCTGACTCAGGAACATGAATTCCACATGACTGGGTCTGTATGGAATTACTAGAATTGGATTCCGGTGATAAGTACTGTCCAGAAAGGCTATAACCCCAGGTTTTGGATGGACTAATATAATAGAGTGAAGTTGAGTTATCTGCTTCATAATACTTGTCACCAACAGTTAATCCCTCACCACCACAATTTATAAACAAGGAACGAGCTGCAAATGTTAGTCAGAAAGGGATAGATTAGATAAAATAAAGTGCAAAATAGGTACTGGAATATACTCATTACACTGTGACTACCAGTTTTCTTGTTTAGATTGATAAAGTTCAGATTATACTCATACTCTCTTATCATGCTTATGTAACAGTAATGTTTTTTCTTTTATTTATTTACAGTTTTACATATTCTATTGCCAATTTTCAATCAGGAATCCTTTAGGTAAAGTTATGTGTGATTGTATACATGTCCGAAGAACACCAAACTCACATTTAGATTTTTGTCCAGGACAATGCGTATGCATGCGTTTCTTTGGATCCCTGAATAAACCACCGAATTTGTAAGAAACGGCCCTTGGCTTTTCTTATACTAGAACAGATAAAAATATTAACATACACAAATAGTTTATCTGGATCGGTTGAACTGCTGCAGCAGGAAAACAAGTTCCTGAAATGTATGGAAAACGATCTCATCATAATTCCACATGCGACTAGATTGGTAACAATAGAAAAAGAAAATTAATGCCAATTCTTACAGATGATCTCGCTTATCGTCTGGCACTACGAAGCTAACTTCGGAAAAGTTATTGTACGACAGATCCCTGAAAAGACATATGGTCAAATTTCATAGCTAATGGAATGTGGGAACATAATACGCTCCTAGAAAATGATGGTGGCTTAGATAAGGATTTTTCTTTTCCATACAATTAAGCATTCCGGTGTCAAATCTAAGTAGCTGTCCGATGAAAGAAGTTTTTTACTGCCTGAAACTTTTTGTAGAATGATCATTTCACAACAACTATTCATATAAATATTTAATTGCATTGATATGATTGAAATTAAGAAGACACTCAAATATCAGCTCGAAATTAACACATAATTCAAATAGCGCCATTTTGGTCTTAATCGAGTGAACAAATGGCTTTAAGAAACCAGCATTACTACTGACAACTGTCACTGAAAAAGATAACTACGAGAGTAGTTCCTAAATATTTTCCTTTTATTTGTATGGTTCTTTCATATATGTATGCGCACACAAGGTTTACTACCGCATGTAAACAAGACCAGACTGATACATACTCCGTCCAACCGAAGGTCAATCCAGTATATTTGAATTTGCCATCAATTGCAGGTTCAAAAAGCAACGATCCTAATTCTAAGAAATCTCTAAAGTTAAAGTTCCACTTAGTGAACTTGAGTCATAAACATCTTTAAACTGGTCTTACTTTAATCCCAAAGGTGTTAAAGGAAATTATGAGATACTAAAGCTTTCGGACAATCATTGTTTAAGAAATAAAGATCAATTATCAAGATACTAAGCTTTCGGACTTACTTGACAGCCAATGCATGAAGATAAAAATAGTTTAAGAATTTGAATATAGAAGCTTACAATCTAGTCTTGACTTCACCAACCCAATCAGGGATTGTGTCACTAAGTCTATTTTTTGCCAAGGACCTGAGGAGAGAGAAAGTTAATAATAGAATACTAACATCAACAAGAGTTCGGTTGTCTTTTGTGTAGCAAAAACACACGAATTTCATTCACTTACAAGTGAGTTAAATTTAAACCTTTCATGGATTGTGGGATTCGTCCGGTTAAATTGTTAAAGCTCAAATCCCTGTTAAGAATACATAGAGGCATTAACAACTTGGGAACTTAGTTAACTAGTCTGTGAGATGAATTGTATCAAAGTACATTCAAAAGCAGGAATTGAAACAAATCAGTCAAAAGCATAAACATAAACCATTACTCTAGGGACTTGTGAAGGTGTTGTGTGTGTGTGTGTGTGTGTGTGAGAGAGAGAGAGAGAGAGAGAGAGAGAGAGAGAGAGAGAGAGAGAGACTCACAAGTATTCTAAATTTGACATTTTACCAATGTATTCAGGGATTTCACCAGTGATGGAACAGTTCCTTAATATCCTATAGAAACCATGAGAAGAGGTGAGTGAGTGGATAAATCATGAACATGAGATGTTTACATCTAGTGATGCTGACTGCATAAGAAATTATGCAACTTAAAGAAATGTTGGGGTTTGTCCCAGCACAAAGACTCTTGCAGAGCATAATAAAGCTTGTTAAAAGTTTAAATCTGGCCAGTGAACATGAATTAATTCAACTCTTTGCCCTGTACATGTTTTTGTATTAAACCTCTTAAAAAATGAATAGATGTGTGCGACATGCAATAAAAACTATTTACAGAGTGTATATATTGCTCAGGTTTGCAAATCGTGGGAATTGGAAACCAGAGTTTGCTACGTCACTGATCGTTCTGCAAAATGGACACAAAAAATTCATCACGAAAACAGAGCTGCTGATTTTTCTTTTTTCTGAAAAAGTGGGTTAATGAAACAGAAGGGGACGGTGTACTTACAAATACTCAAGACGGGAGTAATTAAAAAGTTCTGCAGGTAGACTCCCTTCAAAATTGTTTCCCAAAATTGACCTGTGAGCAGTGCACAGTGCAGAGTAATATTAAATTCAGATGTACATATCAACTTTGACAATTCATTTTGTTTTAACTCTATCACAAAAAAAAGTTTAACTGTCAATTTCTCTATGAGATAACAAGCTACAGACAATTCATTTTGTTGTAGGCATGATCAGCACCTCAGATTTGAGAAGCTTAATATGTAGAATAGCTCTTGGAACTATATTCCCAAAGATTTACATGATACAAATTGCATGCAGTAACGTAAAGGAAAACTTACAGTGAAAATAGTTGGGTGCATTTTCGGATGAAGTCAGCTGGAAAGGGACCAGACATGTAGTTGCCAGATATTGAACTGCATTGGCCAGTTAGGCTCTCTCAAAAATTAATAAATTCACCTCACCGTAGATTGCAGGCATCAAGAACATTAAATAAAGAAAAATCCTGCTACAGTCACCAAATTTTTTTTCCTCAAATGACATGGCCGTGTTTCATTTATTCAAATATGGGTCCACTATTGACCCATTTATTTCCAACAAAATACTAAAGATGTGCATCGAGATATCATTTGGTAAGCAAATTTGATGACTTTGACATTATTAAATGAGAAACACTTACAATACGCTCATTTGAGTAAGATTGGCATAATCCGGGAATTCCCCAGTAAGATCATTGGATCCCGCCCAGCTTCCACAACATGAGAACAAAAGAATGTAATCCCAGTAGAGATTTAAGTACCAAAATTTTCTCCTTCTTTTCTCATGATATATATATGTAACTTTGTTTGAAAGAAGCTTACAAGTCTTCGAGATTTCTCAAATTACTAAATGAGGGTGGAAGATGACCAGAGAGTCGATTCTTATCCAAAAATCTCAAAGCAGAAAAAAAAAAGGAAGACGAATTCAGATATTTGTTTTCAGTAGAAAGCTTAGCCTTTAGAATATATGTACATAATTTGTCTCTCTGTATGTGTGTGTGTGATGGAGAGAGAGACAGAGACAGAGACAGAGACAGAGAGAGAGACAGAGAGAGAGACAGAGAGACAGAGACAGAGAGACAGAGAGCGTGTTCATAAAGTGCAACAAGGGTGAGCAAAGAACTTACAATGTTTGAAGGGCTGTGATGTTTCCTAATTGGTTGGGAATTGGACCTGACAAGTTATTATAAGACAGAGACCTGCAAACCTCACAGATTATAAAGAATAATTTGTAATGACATACAAAGGAACCAACTGATCATAGCAAGTCAAAGGAAATTCGAAGAATTAAGTGCAATGGTGAAAAGAAAAAGTTGCAGAGAGTTTACTTACAATAGTTGTAGAGAACTCAGTGCACCCAGAGATGATGGTATCCATCCGCTGAGGAAGTTGTGATCCAGAGAGCTTTTTGGCCAGAAAACAATGGAGCCAAGTTGTTAGATGTTACCTTGTTAAAGCTCGGAGAGAGGGGTAGAAACAGATTAAACTTAAAGTCGAGTTAAGCCGAGTTGTAAGAAACACTGAAATTAGATATAGATATATACAAAGTACAATATAGAATTCAAGATTAGATAGAAAGTCAGCCCATGTAAGAAAAAAGAAGAAGGAAAAAACCATATTTAAATTCATTGAAGTTAATTAATTGAACCGATGTATTTAAACCTTAAATTCTTTTCTCATTTTTTTTTTGGTAAAAAAACCTTAAATTCTTTCAATATTGAATATTTACTGAAAGCAAAAAAAAAAAAAAAAGACAGAAACCAATATTGGATATGTACTTACAGATGAGTAAGATTGCGCAAGGATTTTATGCGCTCTGATATGTCTCCGTTCAGTTGATTCATTGAAAGGTCTCTGAATATATGTAAACTCAATTACTGTGTATTCATATAAATTCAATAAATATGTATGTTTTGAGGTCCGGCCCTCAAGTGAATCCTTAAGTCCTTATCTATATTTATGTATATACACTTACAATTCTCTGAGGGATGACAAATTCCACAATGTATCAGGTATGGAACCGGTAAGCTTATTGCTGGATAAATCACTGTTTAGCATATAATACATGCAATGGATTCATCGTTAAAGAAGAATGGAAGAAAATTAAATTGTATATTTCATGACAATTAATAGAAGGGATCGGTTGAAAGACTTATTTTTTTAAAGAAAGAAAATGCACTGGCAAAGACAAGGGATCGGTATGCAACTGGTAAGCTTATTGCTAGATAAATCACTGTTTAAGTGAGGTATCATATAATCAAGGGCTTGTCCAATATAGGTCCATACAATTTCTATTTCCTAGACATATACCCATCATTCTATAAATCTATGTGTAAAACCCAATTTCAAACTTAAATGACTAGTAGGATATAAGAGGTCATAGTATTCCTATGTTTTTACATCCTTGCCATCAGACTTTATATTTTATTTATAATTTATTCTAAGCATTTCATTAACTGCCATAATTATAATTAAAACTCCCTATTAAAATAATTGAAGAAATAACTCTATCCCAATTGGCTAAAGTGGTATTTTAGCCCTAAACCCTAAAATGATTTGACAAAATTGTATATTTAAAGAGTATAGCCAGGCGGCTATACGTTCTAAATACATTCGAATATTTTAAATGCATAGCCGCGCGGCTATACGCTTTAAATATTAATATATTCGAATATTTTAAATGTATAGCCGCGCGGCTATACTCTTTAAATATATTCAAAACAAACACCAAGCTTGCACTCGCAGAGGACGGATCGCAGTGACAGCCATTTCACTTCTCTATCAACCCAAGCGTCGATTTGTTTTCTTCGGTTTCGGCTGCTTCGTCCTCCGGGTTCGGCACCGAAAAAAGACCCAACCCGCCTAGGAGGCCCACCCAGCCGCCTAGCGCCAGCCCAGCCGCCTAGCGCCCGCCTAGCCGCCTAGCCGCCTAGCCGCCTAGCCGCCCGCCTAGGCCGATTTTTCGAACACTGCAATTGACTGAAAGTCTGAAACCCGAAATTGAAACAATTTAGCTGCAAATTTGAGCTTGAGCTTGAGATTGGGAAGCCGAAGCAGTGAATCACAAGTCAGGTCTATAGAAGAAGTGATCATGAGACTCTTAATTCATCTAATTTCATTCCTCTCCCTGTTTCCGCCTTATTCTCTTCTCTCTTGGCTCTCTCCCAAACCACATGTTCACCTCACCTCACCACACCAACGACAACAACGACAATTCCTCCCTCTGCCAACTCCGCCTTGTTCTCTTCTCTCTCCGCATTGACCACATGGCGCAGAAGAAAAAAATACAAAATTTGCTGACTTGGTGTCTGTCTTGAGTGGAAGGAAATGATGAAGCTATCCTATCATGGAGTTTCTATGGTCTTGCCAATAACAAGGTTCGGTTTTTAGGCCCCAATCTCAAATTATGACTATTTATTTCTGGTTTGGTTAAGCAATAGATTGATTGGTTTGGTTCTTCATTGATGGTTCTTCTTCTCGAAACTTGATAAATCTTTATGCATTCAATATTCACCCATTGATGGTTCTTCTTGGTTGGACTGCTTTTCATTCTTTGGATATTGCTTTTCTGTTATAGATTTTGACATTTGATCATGCCCTCTTGTTTGCTGAGAGAAAAAAATATATTAAAGATTTGTCTCCTCCTCCTCTTGCACAGGAACACAAAACCAACCCACCAAAGAACAGAAATTTTTTTTTTGAAATGTTACACCACCTCAAGTGAAAAATGTAATTCATTTAAGCTTTATATTTGTTCTTGTATCAGCATCTGTGTTTCTGTAGCAACCTGATCATGCTTGTGATCATGCACCTCACTCGGAATAGCAATGAGTTAATAAGAGTAATCTGGGCAAGAGGAATCATCTCTTTTTGCATCAACCATTATCTCATTTGCATCAACTGCTGCAGAACGTGATTGGCTAAATTGTTCATAATTTTTTTCAAGGCAATCTCAACTACCCAAATTTCCTATGTTTTTAAATGACGACAAAAGAAAGGGCATGGCGGCCTGTTGATTGGAGGGTTAACTCATCTGATTAGTACTTAAGACATTTTTCGAACTTCCATCACAAAACATGCTTGGCTGGGAAAAAAGAAAAATGAAGCCTGGTGTTGGTTATAAACTTATAATTGATATGAACTGAGAAATATTAGTATGGACCCATCAATTTGCCCTTCAGCTGGCTCTTTTCTTGCGTTTCAATCATTTGATGAGCTTTTTTCTTAGACTGATACAATTGATGGATAAGCTATGCCATCCTCGTCCACCTTCTGTCCATGAGTGGTTGATTTGAAAGCTATTGAAAAGTAATGCAGAACTGAGAAGATCTATAGGACTCTTTTCATACAAATATTATTATTTTATCAACTCTAAATTTTTATTTGGGTGTTACATGTTAGTCAACAACAATTGTTTTGGTATCAAAGTTTCTACATGAATGCGCCGTGGCCAGGAAATCAGTGGCTTCTGTCCCAATTTCTTGTAGTTCTATAAGTTTCGTCTATTCGTTGAAGTTTCCTTCAAATGTATAAAAAATGAAGAAGAAGAAAATTTACTGGATATTATTCTTATTCACCAGGGGAAGTAAAGTTTCAGGAGCATATGTTTAACTTGTTTTGGTGAACTACCTATATGTTTTACTTGATTTGTATATAGTTGATATTATTTAGCTATCAAAGGCACTAGTTGCAATATTCTGTTAATTGGCATATGACTTTGGTGCCACTAGTTCATTTTCTTTTGTTGTGTTTCTATCCCCTTTCTCTCTGTTCTGTTTCATAGGATGTCTTCCCGTCAGGTTCTTGACTTCATTAGGGGACGGAAAAAAAACCAATAAGCTGCTTGGGATGTTGAAAATAAAGCTGAGATCAGTTAATGCACTGCTAGATGATGCAGAGGAGAAGCAAATCAGAAACACAGAAGTGAGAGAGTGGCTTGACGAGCTTAAAGATGCTCTCTATGAGGCAGATGACCTGCTGGACGAGATCAACATTAAAGCTCTGCAATGCAATCTGGAAGCTGAATCCGGAAGCAGCAGCACGAGTAAGATTACAAGCCTAAATTCCACTTCCTTTGATGAGATCGAAAATGCTATCGAACCCAGGATAGCGGAGATTCTTGACAGATTATATCTTATTCTAAAAGGAAAAGTTGTGCTGTGCATTAAAAGAAGTGTTAAAGGTAGACAGCAAGCCACATTACCTACAACATCTTTGGTAGAAGACAACATCTTTGGTATGGGATTGTGTTTCAGAAGAGTTTGATGTTGTTCGAATAACGCAGACAATTTATGGGGAAGTTAGTTCACAAACTTGTGACATGACAGACCTCAACCAACTTCAAGTTAAACTCCAAGAGGCTTTGACAGGGAAGAAGTTTCTTTTTGTTTGTGATGATGTTTGGAATGAGAATTATATCCAATGGGATTTGTTAAGGTGTCCCTTTGAGTCTGGAGCACATGGAAGTAAGATCATCGTCACAACGTGCAATGAAGGTGTTGCATCTGTTATGGGTACTCTTCCAACTTACCATCTCATGGAAATATCTGACGATAATTGTTGGTTATTATTTGCAAAACATGCCTTCAAAATTGAAGGTCGTAATGAAAGTGATTGGAAGAGAAATTGTTAAGAAGTGTAAAGGCCTTCCTTTAGCTGCAAAAGCACTTGGGGGACTCTTACGCACTAAGGTAAATGAGGATGAATGGAAAAATATATTGAGAAGTGACATATGGGAGTTGTTAGACAAGAACGTTAACATTCTTCCAGCTCTGTGGTTGAGCTATCATTATCTACCTCCGCATCTTAAGCGTTGCTTTGCGTATTGTTCTTTATTTCCAAAAGATCACACATTTATAAAATCGAAATTGGTTATGTTGTGGATGGCCGAAGATCTCTTACAACCTAGAAAAAAGAAAATGGCGGAAGAAGTTGGAGAGGAGTACTTTGATGATCTCATCTCACGGTCATTTTTTAAACAGTCATCAAGTGTTCAATCGTTTTTTACTATGCATGACCTTATCAATGATCTAGCAAAGTTTGTGTCGGGAAAATTCTGTGTTAGGTTGGAGGACAGTGACTCACTCAGCACCGTGATTAAAACCCGTCATCTTTCATTTATGAAAAAAACAGATTGTCATGCCTTTGAGAAATTCGACGATTTAAAGTATTTGCACACCTTCCTACCTTTATCATTGCTACCTATATGGGTACAAAGTTAGAAAAGACGCCACCAAAGATGGGCAAACTGAAAGATCTCCAAACGTTAAGTGACTTTGTCTTGGACAAAGATCATGGCGATGACATCGCTGAGCTAAACTACAATATTGTTCATGCAGAGGATGCTTTAAAGTCCAATATGAGGGAGAAGGAGCATTTGAATGAACTAATTTTGCAATGGGGATTCAGAGAAAGATAGGCAGGTGCTCAACAACCTCCAGCCCCATACAAACCTAAAAGAACTCACAATTTGTTCTTATGGGAGCACCAGCTTTTCGAGGTGGCTAGTACATTGTTCCTCTAATCTTGTTTGTCTTCAACTCAAGCGATGTGAAAATATTTTACTCCTGCCACCGGTGGAACAGCTACCCTTACTCAAAGAGCTTGAAATTGATGGGTTAAATGGAGTGGTGTCGATTGACAATGAGTTTTATGCTGATGATACTTGTTCAATGTCTTCAAGTGTTGAAAATAAAAAATATGTTGGAATGGGAAAAATGGTCTTATGAAGGTGGAGGTTTTCCTAATCTTCGTGAGCTTCGTCTGCTGAAGTGTCCCATGCAGTTCCGGTATATTACCGTTAGACTACTTCCCAAGGCTTAATATGCTCAAGTTGTGTGGAACTGGTCTAGAATCCGCCACTATTTCACAGGAGCTCATCTTGATAGACTTAACAGAGATGTATATCAATGAGTGTAAGAAATTGAGGTCATTGCCAGAACAGATGCAGGCCCTTCTCCCATCTCTCCAGTCTATGTCCATAGAAAACTGCCCAGAAATGCACTATTTTTTGAAGGTGGATTTCCTTCAAAGTTAAAATCTGTTTCCATCTGTTCTTGCAAAAAGCTCATTGCAAACCGTGTGCAGTGGAATCTACCAAGACTCACTTCTCTCAGACACTTGACAGTCAGCTTCGAAGCATGTGAAGCAGTAGATTCATTTCCAGAAGAAGGGCTGCTGCCTTCCAGTCTTACTTCTCTATGGATCTCCAGTCTTTTGAATCTTAGGACCATAGAAGGCGAGTTGACACACCTGACCTCTCTTCAAGAGTTGACAATTAAGATGTGCCCTGAGCTGCAGTGCTTGCCAGATGAAGGGCTACAGACTTCTCTCTCTCATCTACAACTCTCATAATGTCCTTTGTTAAAGCAACGGTGCCAATGAGAGACAGGGGAAGACTGGCCCAAGATTGCTCACATCGACAACATAGAGATCGATGGGAAACAAATATGATTTGCAATGTCTTGATGCATGGGTTCTTCTGGTTCTCCTAATGGTATTTATTCAATTCTCTCTGGGGTACTAGTAGTTCTGCAGTCTTTACTTCTAAGTTTAATTTCAGTAGTGAATATAGTGGTGTTTACTTCTTTGTCACTGTGAAACATATTGATACTCTACATTTTCTTAGTTAAACCAATTTCCTCCCATCTACTTTTTATAACATACCTGCCATTGATTTTGTGTTTTATAATATAAGGTTTGCATGGTAATGCTCAATACATGCATCCGTGCATATTTGTCACTGAGTTTAAATCTACCAAACTTTAAATCTAGCATGTGTATGTCATAAGTCATTTAGTTTTTACAGATTGCTATCCAAGTTGGGGGCATTTAATCATCACAACAGCAATTCAAAAATTCTAATTGCAAATGACTCCGAACTTTGGATGTCTTACTATCAGTTTCTTCAAAACGTTCAATTCTAAACGTTTAAATACCTCATAATGATGTTTGATCTTTGAATGAATATCTATAAAATAGACGGCTTGTATTAGTAAAATATAATACAGAGTGGGCCCTATAAGGGTGTCCCTCAAATAAGTTATTTAAGAGATCCCTCAACTGAAGCTATATATATATATATAGAGAGATCCCTAAAGTTATTTAACAAATTTTTTTTAACGATCCAAACTGTCTATATATATACTTTAATGGACTAACGATATTTTATACCATCGTGGTTTAGGTGTCATATCGAAATGGGCAAGAGGTTTCAATTTCATCAATTTGATACACAACGTTTCAAAATCTAACCAATTTACACTGTCCGTTAGATTGACTCTGGTGAGAAGTTAAATGCTGATGTGGCAACTGGGACCCACTCTTTGTAAAAGAGTTAAAAGAAAAAGAAAATCACAAATTAAAAATAATTATTAATAAAAACCCAGCCCCTCTCCTTTGACCAACACAGCAGCACGTTCCCCAGCCCCTCCTTCTCCGGAAAGGGATTGATATTGTTTGGCTGGATCAAATAATAATCAGGAAATTTTTTGTATTAATTCAAAAATATTTTAAACTTATGGGTCTTTTTTCTTTGTTAAGAAAGATGTTATAGGTAAACAAAAATATATACGTAATGTATTTATCAAGTTAGAAAATAAATGCGGAAATACATATTGAAACTTCCTTCTTTTCCTTTTTTCCGAAACTGAAAACAAGTAAGCAGATATTTGTAGTTGATCTCCTATTCCATATCTCATTCATGCAATCGAGTAAGTATGCTAGTCAACCTTTCTAGTTTTAAATTACGAAATTAATTAAATATTGAAAGTATTGGGAAACTAGTTTTCTAAAGTCCTATATATATAGGAGCATAGTGCAAACCCTTTACCACAGCAGTTCTCTCGCATACAATTAAGGTGTGTTGTGCTAGCTCAACCTCAAATCTTCAAAGATGTTGGACTTTGCATTGCCTGAGGATCTGAAGATGAGAATAGTAGAGTTAGTAGGTTCCAATGTGAAACCGACCCTCGTTCGCGATTTGAAATTTTTTGAGCACGATTTTGGCAATCGTTTGGTGCTAGTGCTACCTGAGTCTTTGTCTGGAGTGCCAATCAACCTTAAGAAAAGGCAGTCGCTTACCGTGCGGATGATCGGACCCTCGCTTAATGTGTTTGATATGACTCTTAGTAGGAGTGCAGATGGTGGACATGTTTTAAAAGATTGGAAATCAGTGATGCAAACGGAGGATTTCGAGGAAGGAGATACTGTGTATCTATGGTCCTTCAAAGACACTGACGACATTCTTTGGTTTGTTATGCATGCATAAAAGATCTACAATTAATTAGCTAGTGCTGATTGTTATTTATTATTATTTGGGTTTTATATATTGCTTACCAGAGTTAAGTGGGGGCTTTTTTCGTTTTTTCTTCTTCCTATTAAATAATCAAGGGAGCTAGGTAGGGATGAGTTATCAATCATCCTTTATTAATTGTTACTCTTTGGTTCTTCAATATTAAGTGTTAGTATTGTTATCTAATTTTCTAATAAATTTCTATAAACTGTTACAATAAGTTTTAGCTTCCATTCTCTAATAAATTTCTATGACTTTTTTTTTTCAATGTTGAAGTTTTGTTGGAACATATTAAGGGAAGGTGTCTTATTGTCTTCTTTTCTCTAATAAAGAAACATCTTGCTGTAGAATTCAAGCGAACCGAAAAATAAAAAACAAGAAAATAAGAAAATATGCGCTATATTAACTAATTTCCTTCATAATGTTCTGACATGAAAAGTAATTTAGCAAAAATCAATAGACAACTTCAAGCCTCTGCTTCATATTTCTGCTGTGTCTCCAAAAATCATGCCTAGAGAGGTATGTTCTCTGTTATATTATATTGTTCCAAGAATTCTCTATGTAACACAAACTGAAAATGACTATTCAATACAATTAGGGAGAGAGACCGAGAGAGGGCATTACCTACTTCGTTTTCTCTTTCTTTTTTAGATATAAATCTCCCCAATCTTATTCCTAATAAAAATTGGATTCACTTCTGAATAATTGTTGAATTGAAAGGTTGAGGGAAGGTGTTGAGAGTGTTTGTCCCACATTGAAAAGTTCGGGATCTAGTCTGGGTTTGTAAAGAGTTGGGCTACTCTCCCCATTACCAATTTGTTTTGGGGTGGAAGAATGGGACGGAAGAGTTGCTGCACTTCCTCCACGTTGTTGATTCTTTTTCCTTTTTATTTTTAATACCTACAAAGATATTTTGGCAACTTTAAAAATAGAAAATATTATGTTTTTCTTATTTTTGTGTAAGAAGAATTTATTTCTTTTTTCATTGTTAAGAAAGATGTTGGGAACATGGGTCTTGCACGTGTTCTCTAACGTAATGGGGACAATAGGGACTCAAAATGGAAACATGCACCCTATTTTGCCCCAATAAGAACATTCCAATATTTATTTATTAACAAAAATTATATATGTTTGAGTTGGTAGAACTGGATTCGTTTGATCATGGGTGGTAATCGGCCCTACTGGCAAAGAGGAGCGGGTGGGTGGTTGCTGTCGAGTGGGTAAGATGCGTGTTGTTGTCGGGTTGTGAGATGGTTGCTGGGTTGTTTGATTTTCATTTGATTTTTGTTTTTATTTATTTTCAATTATTTATATTGGAGTTAATTGTTTTTATCTTAATATTAAATATTTTTTAAAGAAAAATTAACGGAATGAGGCATTAGACTGAATTTGTTAACTACTACAAATACAGTGATGAAATCGAAAAAATTGAAATCACAGTGACCAAATTTGATTTTGAGCCAAAATCCAGTGACCAAAAATGTAATTAACCCTACTTATAAATTACAAGAATTGCAAATATTTAATGCATAAGTTACATGAAATTCAAATAGTGAAGTAATAAAGACTAATGAACTAAATAGGGATAAATGTGAAAAGTTTCAAACTTAGGTGGTAAGTAGGTTAATTTAAGTTTTTTTTTAAAGGCCCATTATATGAAAAATAAAGAAAAAGGCCCAAAAAAGTTCAAAATAATACCCAAAGAGCATTAGTTTCAACACATCAAAGGCCTTTTTTTGCTAGTATATACTTAGTAGACTGGTGGTGTGTAGTAGGCCCTATTTTTTAGGGGCCATGTGCGGTCGCCCAGTCTGCGTACCTTGTGGGCCGAGCCTGATTTGACTCATTAGCTTATTAAGTTAAGGCCTAGAACAAAAAGAGCATAATTAAAGTTGGGCTCGACCCGTTTATATTTTTGAGCGAGTCAAACCAAGGTAATTCGGTCATTGCGAGCTCACCATCATAGCCCATGCTGACCGAGACCTAGTGGGCCAACCCATTTCTATTCCATTTATTATATTATAGTTGTTTTTAGAGAAAAAATATTACATAATAACAATATTATTATATATATCTTAAAATTTAACCCTTTTTTCTTTCTTTCTAATAATAAAATTTTAAAATATCTTTTTTATAAATCAAATAATAATTTTATTATTTAAGTTTCAACTTTTTAAACCCAAACAATAGACAAAACACACATACGTACACCTCGATCACCATAAATATAGAAAACGTGTATAAGTCCTTTCAAGGTTTGTCTAGTTTTTCTAAGGGAGGTGTGTACAATTTTAGGTCAACCTGATCGAACCGCTCAACCCGATCATTAGAGGGTTGGGTTGGCCCACTACTACAAAAAAGGCAAAAGACGACGGGAATTCACTGTCGTATATCGAGTTTTCAAACCGTCGTAAAATCGACCGACATCTTTTCCAAAGTAAAACCATGACGGTAAATCACCGTCGTTGTTATAACAAACAACGTCATTAACAAAAAACAACCGATGTGGAAAAATTAACCCAAAAATTGTCAAGGAGAAGAATAGACGACCTATTTTATACAAACTTCGTCGTGTAAATAAATACAATACGTCTTTAAATAAATAAAATACGACGTCCAATATATTTATATAACCGTCGTGAAATGGTTTTTCCACTTCATTTTTTTCCATTAATATTGACGTGGAAATAGCGGTTAGGGTAAATTACCGTTGTTGTTATAACAAACAACGTCATTAACAAAAAAAACCGACGTCTGTATACTGAAAAATGAGCCAAAAAATTGTCAAGGATAAGAATAGACGACCTATTTTATACAAACTCCGTCGTGTAAATAATACAATACGTCTTTAAATAAATAAAATACGACGTTATTAAAACATACTATGTCCAATATATTTATATAACCGTCGTGAAATGATTTTTCCACTTCGTTTTTTCCATTAATATTGACATGGAAATAGCGGTTAGGGTAAATCACCGTCGTTGTTATAACAAACAACGTCATTAACAAAAAACAACCGACGTTTGTATACTAAAAAATGAGCCAAAAAATTGTCAAGGATAAGAATAGACGACCTATTTTATACAAAAATCGTCGTGTAAATTAATACAATACGTCTTTAAATATATAAAATACGACGTTATTAAGTCATACTACGTCTCATATATTTATATAACCGTCGTAAAATGATTTTTCCACTTCATTGTATATAAAATAAACGACGTGGAAAATATGTTAGGCTCATGACTTACGACATATTTATTTCTATAAACGACGTAGTATTTTATATACAACGTCGTGATCATGTAAAAGACATCCGTGTTTCTAAATTTATACGTCGTTTTTGATATAACAAGCGACGTGGTAAAATTTTAAGACGACGATTTTTGATTTGTTACGGACGAGTTCATGATCTAAGACGTCGTCTTTTTGTAACGTCCAGGTTCGATATCTGTCCTTTTAGACGTCGGTATTATGGTACTGGAGTCGTGTTATTTGTAATTACATGTCGGCTCTTTATGCTTCTCCGACGTGATATCGTTAATAACTATTTCACAATACCGTCGTCTTTCTTCAATTTTACTTCGCTTTTAGACGTCAGTAAATACAATGCCGTCGTTGAATGCTCCAAAACGTCGTTTTTTTTTTGACAATTTTATGAAAACAGACGTTTGTTTTTCACAGTTTTATGAGGACCGTCGTTTTATAATACTGAACCAGTATTTTATGTACTGATTGTTTTGTGACCAAAACCTGCATAATGAAAGTGAAGAAAACACATTACAATTTATTACAAAATTAATGTCATACAGTAGTGCTGTTTAGGGCATAAGTAATTTCATAAATTACAAGAACATCATTCAATCCATATATCTTCACACCCATCTCGAATTCACACCCATCTTGAATATTTTGACTCCCAAACTCACCCACCAGTTCATCAAATGTGTTAACATTTGGCATCCCTTTAGTAAATGGCTCACACTCAATTCTCACATCACCTAAGACATCATCACCAATAACATCATTATATTCTCTATTAGGCATTGATAACACTACCGACCAACAATGATGCATTGGGTCGTCAACAAAAAATACTTGTTTGACTTGAGAAGCCAAAACAAATTGGTCATTCCTATGTCCAATTTTACTCAAATCTACAAGGGTAAATCCAAGTTCGTCGACTACAAGGCCTGAAGTACTATCTATCCAATCACACCTAAAGACTGGGATTGTAAACTTTTGGTAGTCAAGGTCCCAAATTTCTTGAATGACACCATAAAAACCCATATTTGAGAGAATTGGGTTTTAATCCTTGGCACTAGCAACTTGCATGGTATGTGCAAGTAAATAAACTCCACTATTTTGAACTGTCCTGCACATCATCTTGTGCCTTGATGTTAAATTTAACACATTTAATAAGATAGCTCCTATATAATGGCATTGCCATGTTTGGACCAGCTGCTAGCCACCTTAAATTTTCTGATACCCCATGATTGTCTCCCTCATCAAGTTCACTTTGAACCTGCAAATTAATCATATCTTAATTCAATCTAACATAGAAAGAAGAAAATTAAAAGTCCAATATGTTATTGAATAACATATACCTTGAAGTGTAGCCATTGAATGAAAGTGCTATTGTGCTTATCTTGCAGCCACTTTGTTCTCTTTCTAAATTTTGGATAAGCGGCCTTGATGTGGATCATATGTTCCCTACATGACACGAAAAATTCAAGCATTACGGTCCCAAACATATAAGATAAACATAAGGAATAATTTAAAACGGAAACTTAAAGAATAAAACTCATACTCGATATAAGGTAGGACTTCCTCCGTATTCTCCAAGACATATAGATGTGCTTGGTTCAACAGGTCCCGATCAACTAAGCTCACTGCAACCTGATAATGGCTTTGAAACTCCTATCTTCTGACTTGATGGCACTCCAATTGTAATAACATAATATAAATGTTAAGTGCAAAATTCTACAGCTTTTTCAGCTATATAACGCTCAGCAATGCAACCTTCGGGATAAGTACGGTTCTGAACATACCCCTTTAGAACTTTCATATATCTTTCGAACGGATACATCCATCTAAAATATACTGGCCCACATAGACGAACTTCTCTGACAAGATGTACTACTAGATGAACCATGATATCGAAGAATGAAGGTGGAAAGTATTTTTCAAGCAAACACAAAGTAACTACTACATCTTCTTCCAACTTATCTAGCTTGGAAACATCAATCGTCTTTGCACATATAGCATTGAAGAAGAAGCACAAACGAGTTATTGCACAGGGAGCAATTGTTTCATTAAGGTATGACAATCATGTGATTTAAGGCCAAGAAGTCTTGAATCTTGTAAAGATACAAGATTTTTTCTATTTGAAGAATAACCTTCAGGGACCTTCATACCATAGAAAGAATTGCAAATCGCTCTCTTCTCTGCTCTTAACAAATTCCAAGTCCCTGGAGGCAAACGAGTACTTCTTTCTCCATACTCGGGTTGCAAATCAGTTTTGACCCCCATGTTCAATAAATCTAACCAAGCAGCAATCCCATCTTTATTTTTTCCAGGGATCTCCAGCAATGTACCAATGATACTATCACAAACATTCTTCTCAATGTGCATAACATCTAGGACATGCCTCACTGGAAGGTATTTCCAATACTCAAGATCAAAGAATTTTGACTTCTTCTTCCAACAAACTCTGTCACCATCATTTTCACCTCAACCTCCCCCTTTTTTGGAGCCCCATATGTAATTAATATCTTCAACCATATGCATCACTTCTTCTCCCGTTAATGGCTCCAGAGGCGTGCCATATTCAGGTTTCCCATTAAAAGCTGCACGTTGCCTCCTATATGGATGATTGATTGGTAACCATTTTTCTATGCCCAATGTAACAAATTTTGTGGCCATTTTTCAACCTGTGACTAGGTGTATCATCGCCGCATATTGGACAAGCTTTATATCCTTTAACAACACAACCAGATAAGTTTCCATAGGCGGGAAAATCATTAATGGTCCACAGTAATGCAGCTCTGAGTGTAAAGTACTCTCCTATGTGTGCATCATACACTCCTCTAATCCCATCCCACAAAGATTTTAAATCATCAATCAAAGGCTCCAAATAGACGTCTATATCATTTCCGGGTTGTTTAGGACCGGAAATCAATAAAGTCAACTTCATGAACTTTCGTTTCATGCACAGCCATGGTGGGAGATTATATGTAACTAAGATAACTGGCCAGCAACTATATCTGCTACTTAGAGAATTGTGGGGATTGAATCCATCAGATTAAAGAGCCAATCTCAAGTTTCTCGGCTCATTACCAAACTCGGGCCATTTATCATCAACAAGTTTCCAAGACGGGGAATCCGCCGGATGAGACATCTGACCGTCAATTGATTTTCTAGCAGCATGCCAAGTCAAATTCTTAGCTGTCTCATGTGATTGAAACATCCTTTTAAACCTTGGAATTGGAGGAAAATACCACAACACCTTCGCTGCCACACCCTCTTTCAAGAACCCATCTTTGGTTTCTTTCCATCTTGAGATACTACAAGTAGGACAATTAGTTGAATCTTCATACTTCTTCCAATACAAGATGCAATCATTGGGGCATGCGTGGATTTTCTCATAACTCAGCCCCAATGCACACAAAGTCTTTTTTGCCTCATACATAGAGGCCGGTATTGTATTTCCTTCTGGAAGCAACTCGCCCTGAAGTATCAATAATTCTGTAAAACATACATCACTCATCCCATGTTTGCCTTCAAATTATACAACTTCACTAATGCCGATAACTTGGTGTACTTTCTACAACCAGGGTACAATGGTTGATCTCTATCCCCAGTCACATTAGCAAACTCATAAGGATCGGATCCAAAATCACCAAAATCATTATCATCCATCTCTATTTCTTCAGACACAAAACTGTACCTACTATGGTCATCATCTTCTTCAACATTTCTACTAGCATTAGTAGTTGGTTCCCAAGGTTCTCCATGAAATGTCCAATTCTTATAGCTTTGGTCAACTCCATTAAAGTATAAGTGATCCCTTATAATTCCAACCCCAAACAATTTCAAATTCACACATTTAACACATGGACAACGGATATGCGTTGTAGTTAGAAGATTTTCTACAGAAAATTGCAAAAATGCTTCCACCCCTAACTCATATGCCTTCGATCTTCTATCCGAGTGCATCCATGACTTATCCATCTCCGACACTATATCCTATTATCTATAATAAGGTGAAAAGACAAGCAATGACTATCACTATAGCAGATTATATAAGGTTTTAATAGCAAATAATATTGTATACAGACGACGGTTTTTAAACAACAACAGACGTATTACACATATATAGACGACGGGTTTTTAAAAAACGTCGTCTAATGCTAGCAAGAAACAGATGCCAGCGAACTTGAACCACGACGGTAGTTAAACAATGCGTCGTGGTATAAAAATACAGACGACGGCAAACCGTCGTCGTATGCATAAAAAAGATATCGAAATCCCAGTTTATTTTCAAGAACCCAAAATATATTCAGAACACAACATATACATTAATTTTTATGTTGGGTATTAAGAACACGTATACTAAGCACGAAACCAACATATACTAAGCATGAAAACATTAAATCCATTCCTGATTCATAATAACAGAGAGTGATTAAAAGATCCGACAACATTAAATCCATTCCCGATTCATGAAAACATTAAACATTAAATCCATTAACCCATACCGTCGACAACATTAAAAAATCACAAAACCCTTTACCACAGAACTGAATATCATTCAATGAATTTACAAGCATGAGATTAGGGTTTGTACTTACAGGTAGGCAGAGCTCACAGATTATGGCCAACTTGAATTCGACGGAGTTGTACTTTTAGGTCGAGGTGAAATTTTTAGAAAGCGCGCTTTTTAAAAAACATCGACGGAATCAAAAAACAACCGTCGTTAAAAGTTCACCCTAAACATGACGCTTATTTAACAAATGACGTCGTTGTAAATATCCTTATGACGCAAAAACAAACTACCGTCGTTAAAATGTCAAAAGAAATATGACGCCTATTAAAATAATTGGGTCGTGGTATCTCCATACGTCGTAAAAAAAAACAGACGTATTAGAAAATTAAATAGACAAATATACCCTAAACCCTAAACCCTAAACCCTAATAAATAAAATGACAGGACCCGCCCTGGATTTCCTCGGAACCCGGGTCGGATCCCGTCTTTATGTCCGGCATTCCCCAGATGCCGGGCCCACTTACTAAAAACCCGAGACTTCCTACCAAAATTTTGGCAGAGTCTCCCCTGTAACAGGACATAACCCAATTAATTTCAACCTGTCAGAAACACAGTTATTTACAACCCAACAGCCAGCATGCATCACATAAAGTATAGTGTTACAGAACATGGCCTCCGGCCTCAAAATACCAAATCCTAACAGGCGATAACAGAGCATCTAATAGAATTCAACAAGCTAGCAAAAATGGAGTTTTACTGTATTTACATAGCACTGAGGCTCCGAGAAAGCTCAAGTACTGCGGCTCGTGATAGCAAGGGTACAAAACACGGCACTGCAGCTCGTTCCAGTCAACTACTGGCTGTGGGGCGAAAAACAGAAAATTGTGAGTGGACAAAACAAAGTTTAGTTCAATTTAAAACCAAAGTAATATAACCCCACCGTTAGAAAACCATGCATGAAAACAATGCATTAAAAACCAACATAATCATATATATATAGTTTGCTCAAACCCGAGCTAAATCCGAAATCCAGTGAAACTTACAAATCAACCCACCCAAACCTTTCCTTACAAATCACAAATCAAACTCTCGAAACTCGTGCCCACCGGCACGACGAGCGGGGAAGTATCCTCGCCCAAAAATAAGAACAATTGCATAGCTATATCATATGAGAGATATACTCTATATATATATATATATGACACACCTAGTTGTACCGGGGAA
>BPUM01000479.1:0-44833 GCA_020521455.1 Prunus kanzakura
ATCTCCACTCTTGCACCTTCGTTTTATCATCCGAACTAGAACTTCCAGTTTGTTTTCGGACATGAGATGGATCAACATCATAGAAAATTGGTAGCACTGCTTCTCTTGCTCCCATGAATTTAAGAAGGTGTAGAAGTTCATTCAAGCACCATGTTGTTGAGGATGCATAATTTTGTGAGAGGACAATGTGCACAAACCTTGATCCTTCAATCGCAGTCAACAATTCTCGAGAAATAGCTTTTCCCTTCTCAAGTTCAGGGTCATCTCTGAAAGTTACGATTCCTTGAGCTGCCAATGTTTCATATAAGTGGTCTGTAAAGCCCTTCCGAGTGTCATCACCTCTAAAACTGAGAACATATTTCCAAGAGGTGTTGCGGAAGATGTAGATGTTCTTCGTGTGCACATTGCCATTGGAATTTGGAGCGAACTTAATTACTTTTGTGGCAATTTACTGGAGATTATGTTCAAATCCGATACGAGTAATCCCAAATGCTTTGATCATGCTGTTACGCTTTCTTCATTGGAACAAGTACCTTTTTCCGGACTGCAAAGAAATAAGAAAATATGACAGATTTCCATTGAGAACCAGCTATAGATACTCATTCTAGAAAGAGTTGATAAATTGTACAATAAACTGACAAATGGCTCTGCATTATCTAGTTTGGGAAATTTAATAACTTTTCGTCATTACCATTCTTCTAAACTAGAAAGAAAAGAAAAATATGCATTTTCATTGGAGTGTCTGTTGTCTCTTTCATGATCATGGATTTCTCTTGTAACATCCCGACCCAATTTTAATCAATTAATTAATCTTCATAAATTCATTTAATTTAATGAATTGGAAATTTACAATTTTCCCCTCGAAGATAGGGTTATTTTGGTCACTTTTTAATCCAGAAGGATTTTGGGGAAATGAATGGCACCATGATGTAGATCGCGTCGATCTGAGTTCGTAGGCACGTAGTGGGCTCAAATTGGAGTTGTAACGAAGAATTTATGAGCTACGGAAGCCTAATGGCATAACCATAAATATTTTGAAATGGGGTTTTAAAAATCTGATTTTTGCTTCTCTCTCTCTCTCTCTCTCTTGAGCTCCCCATCACGCGACAGCTCCCCCCCAATTTTTGCAGCCGTCGAATTTTGGCCTCCAACCGCCATGTCCGACCACCAAATCTGACGGGACCGGTACCAAAATGTCAAGCTCGACTTCCTCTTCCAGCCCCACCCCTTCTCAGCTGCGATCCGCCACACATGTTGCCGGAAAAAGTAAAAAACCGACGGGTTTTTACGTAAAAATTCTGATGTTCATTCCGGTGATTTTGGCCACCAATTTCTTTGATCTAGGTATGCTTTTTCATTCTTTCAATGTGTAAGCTTATGGTTGGGTTGATTAGGATCAATTTCTGCGTTTTCGAACTCAAATTATTGCTTAAAGTTTGGCTGGTTTCGGCTCGTGTTTTCGGCAAGTTTCGGTCACTTTTTGGCTGTGGTCCAAGAACAAAAGTTGCTCCACTCATTATCCTGATCATGTAGGTAGAGGTCTTGACTGGCGTTTTGGAGATTTTCCGGTCACCGGAATTTTTCTAGACACCCACGCGCTGCCGGGGCTTATGGCGGCGTGTGGGCACTTTTTGGGTGATCCACTTAGTCCTAAAATGATCCCCTTGTCGTCCCAAGCACGACGGTATGCTCGGATTTTATTTTGGTTATCATTTGACCGTCGATCGGATTACGCATATTAGGCGTTATCCGGGTTCGATATGTTCGGACCGTTGGATCGACTCCATTTTCATATCTGTTGATCTAGGCACCTCTAGGATCGTGTAGGAATTCGAGAATCGTGAATCGAAGCCTCGAATGATTCGGTTCAATAATTCAAAGATTAGGTTAAACGATAACCGTCCGATCATGTGATCGCGAGTGATCCGACTGTTCAATTCAAAACAAACTTGCAGGACAGGTATGTTAAACCCTGTTGAACTCGTAGGAATTTTTGGATCGGAAATCGGAGGTCGAGGGCCCCGCAGGCCCAATTGACCAAGTTTGGGCAGTTTGACCCCTCGGTTGACCGTGAGTCTTCTGAGGTAGTTTCACCCTTCGAGGAGTATTAGAACGACCTTATTAATGAGTCTTAACTGTTATTTGAGTTATGCTGATTATGTTGGGATTACAAGATTGTTTTATAGTATCTTATGGGATTCTTATATATTAATTTGATAATTGAAGTTATAGAATAGATGAGCATGAGATACTTGATCGATGGGTTGTGAAAGTGAGTCTTGGGTCTCGGCTACGATTATTAGTAAATGAGTGGACGTTTATTTTTAAGTGTACTTCGTTCTTTTAATATGGAATTTCTTGCATAATGAGTTTTGATTGAAAATTTATTTAATATGGGTTAATGAGGATATGGGATCTCTAAGGGTTATTATTTATCATTATTTAGTAGTAGTAGTAGTATTATTATTATTATTATTATTATTATTATTATTATTATTATTAAAGTATATGGATTGGGTGAGATCAGGTTATTTACGAAAGTCTTTTATTCTAAATGTGGAATATAGTATTTTATGGAAATTAAGTGTAAACATGTTTTGATTGCTATTTGAATTGTTTTTGAGTATGTTTGGAATATATGCTTGAGAGTTTATTTTATATACTATGAATAAATATTTGGGAAAATACATGCTATTGTTGGCTCTCTTGCTGTTTATATTTTAACCTCCAAGTGGATGTATTAATATGTTCCACTATAATAGTTATGATTTCATATTAATTTTGAAGCTAATAAAAATGGCTCTGATGAAATGAGATTGTTTGGAGTCATATATTGTGCACAATTGAGTTCAAATTTTCTATACATTAATTTCAGCCAAAAAGAGCAGCTAATTATATTTAGTAATGTATATGTGCACGATATGAGATGCCATTGGTTGAGGATATGTCATTTATTTTGTTTTTTTTTCTTGATATATATATTTTTTTCTCTGAGTCCATCTTGATAGATGTCCACACATGTACACAAAACTTAAACATCATAGTCAAGCTTTAATGTCTTCGTAAAATTAATGCTTCTCTTTTGCTTGCCTAAATACACAACAATTAAGTTATGAAGCAACTTGAAGAGTTTATGATTACTACTTGGTTATCTATTGTGGTAGGTATAGGTATAGGTATTATCGGGTGTTTCGAGAATTTTCCGGTTGCCGGAATTTTCTCAATGAAGAGATACTCGAGCTAGACTAGAAAGATAATTTTCTAATCAGGATTTTGATATCACTATTGGGGTAAAGTCCCACACTGGAATAACACACAATAATTTGAATGCTTATAATGACTTAAGTAATAATTTGTTATTGCCGAGCCTAGTAGTGTGGGTTTGTAAGTAATCAAGACATTAAAGAGATTGTTTGTTTGAACAAAGTCTTGTCAGATGAGGTGTGGTGCTCTTGGACGATTCACTACGGTGAAGTCGCACAAAATACGCCCTCTACCCTCGGGTAAGTAGGGCCACCCAACCGAAACGGGTGGGTAGCAAACGCAAAACTCTATAAAAATTTGATTGGGGTTGTTTGGTACCAGGAGAAAGAAAAAAAGAAAAAGAAAAACCTGGACCTTAACCACATAGATCAAGAGCCATTACACCTCAGTGTGCTGCCTGGCTTGGCCTCTCATCACACAATCACTTTATCTTCCTCTCTCCAAACTTCCAAAACAACTATATATATTTTATGTTCTTTCATTTGTTGCAACTTAATAAATCAACAAATTGGTTCAGTTTCTAATTTTATTTATTTTATAATTGTTGGATGAATTATACCTATATGATGATCAGAAAGCTGCGGAGAGGATTTAGAGATGTACTTGGATTGAAGCACAAAGACAGCAAAGATTTCTTCAAGACAGGGTATTGACCCATTGTTCCACATTGACCAGTTGAAGGAAGGAGGAGAACAGAGTTGTGTCAAGAGCTGGTTTTGTGATTGTTTCCATATAGAGGTGTCAAACGGGCCGTGCCGGGCCGGCTCATCCCATTTAAACTCGTGCTTTTAACATTTTCGTGCCGTGCCGGGTCGGCCCATTTAATAAAATCATTAATCCCGGCCCGGCCCAAAGCCCATGTCCATATTGAAACGGGCCGGACCGGGCTCGTGCCTTGCCCTTGCTCGTGCTCGTGCCATACTCGGGCCCAAGAACCAACCCATTTCATTTGAATTTTTTTTCACTTGATTTTTTTTTCCACTAGATAATTCAAATTATAAACATTAAAAATATAATTAGAGGCAAGAAATGATGAACTATTTGAAAACATTAATCAATTATCAAAGATCCAAACAATATGAAGGGGCGGAGGGCAAAAAGTGTCCAACTCCACAAAGTCCACTTGAACTTTTCATCTATAAACAACTTATTATTTTATATGTGAAGAAATGTCTTGCTTTGATTATAAGAGAAGCGTATATGTCATATGTATTGATTAGATATCAAGTCCAATGTTGTTTAATTAATTTGTAGTTGATATGTTTAATTAATTAAGGACCCAAGTAATTTCCCTAAAATGAAAGACATCAAATATATGTTTATGATTATAAAAAATAAAAAAAAACATATAAACAATGACATTAGATGTCAAATTATTGCATTTTGATTTTTTGAGAAGAAAAAAAAAAAAATGCTAAATGGGCCGTGCTTGGGCTCGTACTGTGCTTGAAGCGGGCTTGGGCCAAGCCCGGCCCATGTCGGGCCATGGGCCGGCCCGGTCCATTGGACCTATTTTTTGATCCCGGCCTGGCCCAAGTTTTCGTGCCGTGCACGGCCCATTAATATTCGTGCTCGTGCCGTGCCGTGCCTCATTTAAACGGGTTGGGCTCGTGTCGTGCTGGGCCGGCCCGTCCCGTTGGACACCTCTATTTCCATAGAAGTGATTTTAGCAAAAGTTCTTTAGATGTTATTTTATAGGCTTTGGCTACCTAAGATTGAAGGGTAATGCACTTTTACAGTTAAAGAAATTTTTTAGAATCCCATGTCAAAAAACACTCAATCAATGCTTATAATGACTTACTACTTTGTTATCATCATACAATGCTTATAAGAGAATTTTTTTTCTTCTCTTGTTTAAATCTGAAATTCTCTGTTTTGATGTTGATTATTTTTATTTGCTTATTGGTGACGACATGTGGTACATAAAAATTCCGTATATATGAATTATATTCCTACCAAAATGAGGGACTTGGGAATAAATACCTCTTAATTATACGGGTGCGGCTAAACTAACCCTATTATAATTTTGAAGAATACTTTATTTTTTTGAATACAAAAGTTTGGGTGTGCTGAAAATTATTACAGCTCTTCCAATCCCAAAACCACAAACTCCTGAGGCCTTAACTCTCTCCTCAATTAATTGTTCTCTCCTCAATTAATTGTGCACGTGTTTTGCTTTTGGAAGGAAGCAATCCTCTTTGTGATGCCCGTTTCCATTGCACACACATAGAGTTCAGTTCGCAAAACTTAAATCCACTGACACCAAAACGATATAATGAAAATTTTGAAACATAAATGATTGCAATTCATCGACTAATTAATTATATGGACAATTTAATGATTAATAAAGCAACTGTTAAGAAGAAACACTCAATTTCATATTGGGGTGGCATAATGATGATTATCGTAAAGTCCCACATTGGAAAAACACTCAATAATACAAATGCTTATAAGAGGTTACATAACATTTTGATATTGCCGAGCCTAATAGCGTGGGCTTGTAACTAAGCGGGGCATTAAAGTGATTGGTTGTTTGAGCTAAGCCTTGTTAGGTGAGGTATGATGGTCTTGGGCTGTTCACCTTGTGTGAAGTCGCACTAAGCACACCCCCTACCCTCGGGTTAGTAGGGCCCCCCAACCTCAATGGTTGTGTTGCAAACCAAAACTATGGATATGATTGGGGTGTTGGGTTCCAAACCTAGACCCCACAGATCAAGAGCCACTATACCTTAGTGTGCTGCCTGGCTTGCACTCTCATCACACAATCACTTTTTGTCTCTTCCTTTCACATCGAAAAACCAAATTTCATAATTTAGTTTCATCCTATTTGAGTTTTTGTTTAATTATTATCATTGAAAATTAAATCATTTTGTAAATATTTCAAATTTTAATTAATTAATTAAATATATTTTCTTTATTTAGTCCACGTACTAAAATATGGGTGAGTTCACATAATAACATCACATTATTATTTAACGGAAAGCACGACAGTGAGACTAACAAATGCATTAAAGTGATATGAAAATAAACTTTATGCATCCAGTAAACTTGAGTATAGTAAAGTAAAAATTACCGAGAAGACAAAACAAAATATCGCAGGTTGAATTTCATACGGTAGCAGAACGAAAATTCCTAACAGCGGACCTCCTTGAAAAAAACACACCCGTACACTCCTTTTTCGTAATTTAATTGCTGCTGCTTTCTTTCTTCTTCGCCACACCGACTCACAACGCCGGAGAGAGAGAGAGAGAGTGTGTGTGTTTTGGAGAGATGGGGCTTGAAATTGTGGAACCAAACGCGTGCATTAGAGGTTGCTGCAGCAGCAATTCCATTCCTCTCCATCTTCCACCTTCCTCTTACACTCTCCTCAAACCAATTGCCCGAGGTAACTCACACTCCTTTTCCTCTTTCCAGTTCAGGCTAAGGCTCTGTTTGGCTAATGCCTAATGCCTAATGCCTAATGCCTATCGCCACTTGTCTTTTCTTTTCGATATTTCTAATTAATTTATTAATTGGTTATTTTCCGGCATGCTTTTTGGTGCTGATTGTGTGTGTAAGGGGCTGAGAGTGTTGTATATGAAGCAATTTTGGATGGAAAGAAAGTTGCTGTGAAGAAACCCATCTTGTCTACTTCTGAGGATCTTGATAAGTTCCACAAGGAGCTGCAATTGCTATGGTATGTTTACGGTTCATGTATAATTCACATTACATGTTTCAATGCTGTGAGGATATAGTTCTGTATATGTATGTATGCATATGAATCTATTTATGTGTATGATTCGAGTATATATGAACATGGAAGTAAGCTTGATCATCCGGGAATAGCAAAACTGGTTGCCGCACATGCAAAGCCACCCAATTACATGTATTTCTTCGAATTCTTTGAGCCTCCGAACTTATCTGAGAAATTACACATGGAAGAATGGAGTCCGAATATCAATCAGGTGCTTGTGGTTGCTGTCCAATTAGGTATGACTTAGTTGCTTCTGTGATTTTCTCTGAGTGTTTTTATGAGTTCAGATCATCTTAGTATTCAGCCCTACCATTAACAGAGGAAATGTGTGAACTAATTTTGTAGGAGGGCATATTATATTTGTGATTTTGATTTTATGATTTAATGGGCTCTGTCATTTTACCCTCTCTATTGAACCACCTGGGTATCAAGTATCACAATAAATACACATACACACACACACACACACATTCAGATTTATACATATAAACATACATATGTTAAGCCTCTGAGAGGTCTATGGTTTCTAGCCTCACCACAAAGGGTGTCTGCGAATATTTCTTAAAATAACTCTGGGTGTGCATGCATGTGTATGTGTGTGTCTGCAGGGGTTGAGCTAGGATTTTTAGTTTGGGGGCCATAGAAATTAAGAATGGGGGATAACCGCAAGATGGTCTATAGGATAAATTGATGATGGTTCAGCAAGACGTTGTACTGTAACATCATGAATTGATCGAACTTGTGTTATGTTGATGAGTTTGCTATTACACCTTATTGCCGGAAACAGGCATTTTATTTTTACTACTATTTTCATTTCGAGGTTTCTAAATTTATTTAGTTGCATGATTTTACATTGTTTTCCTTTTCCAGCAAAGGCTTTGCAATATCTGCATCACCTCGGGATTGTACATAGGGATGTGAAACCGGCAAATATTCTTGTAAATGCCTTCCTTTATCTTATTCTGTAGCAAACAGAAATCCTCTTTTGACTAGTTTTGGACGAATTTAACTAATATTATACCCTTACTATGCAGCTGGACAAAGATCTTTATCCACACTTAGCAGACTTTGGTTTGGCTGAGTACAAGAAAGATCTTAAAGGAGTTTCTATTGGGAATTGGAGGTCATCTGGAAAACCTACTGGTGGTTTCCACAAAAAAAACATGGTTGGCACTCTCATTTACATGGCACCTGAAATACTAAAGAAGGAAATACATACAGAAAAATCAGATGTCTACAGCTTTGGTATATCAATTAAGTAAGGATTTAAGATTTGATTATGCTAAAAACTAGCATATTTTATTCTACTTAGATCTATGCCTACAAGACAAATGTAACTGAAGTTGTGTTCTTTCAAGTGACGCTGTTTGCTGTTTGTTATGGATTTTTGAATTGAGCCTTGGAACCTTTAGGACCTTTCAGGGACCTAAATATTCTTAATGGACAAAGTTTCTATATGGTATTTGTACCTACCCTTAGCACCTTTAACTTGTGGGGAGATGCTAATCAGACTTTTGACTTTGCTGATAAAGTATGTTGATGCCAAAGATTGGATCAACATCGAAATAAGAAAAATAAGATCATGCAATCCTAGAACCAGGGTAGCTATGGTATTAATTAGTTTAAATCACTTTCAATACCCAAGTCATTCTCTTACTGTGAATAAAATGAGCATAATTGAGACATCTCAAAAGTGGTAAAATTGATGTCATAATGTTGAATGGTCTTTGCTAGATTTTCTTCTCGAGTTGAAGAGCTGTCTGTATATTGGAGAGGGAGAGTCCTTTTCGCAGAAGTAGGATTCCTTCAGAGAGTAATTTGGGGATGAATTTTTGTCTTTTTTTGTCTAATATTGGAGGGATTTACACTTTAGATATGGATTCTAAAGTCAACTATTCAATGAAAACTAATCGCCCTGACACTTCCTCGCAAATTGGTGCAAAGATATCTCTATTTCCAACTTGTTCAGTGTAGAACAGAAAAACATTATTAGACACCGCCTTAGTTAAGATATCTGTTAGACTGTGAGTTGATCCTCAGTTTTCACGAATGAGTGCAAATAATCTCTTATGTCAAATTTTCCTATATAAAGTATCTCCACCTCAACATGCTTAGTATTTTCATTTTTAACCGGATTGTGTTCAATGTTAATTTGTTGTGGCAGAATAGTTTCATTGGTTTCTCAAGAAAGATTCGCTCATCAAGCCTCTCTGCTGTCACAGATTCTTGAGTCATGGCTCTAAATTCTGTCTCTGCACTGACCAAACTCGACCTGTTATCTATAATAGAACCTGTTTGCATGTGTATCTCGTTCAACATCTAGGTGCCAATAGTTAGCAGAAAGTAATAACCGTTTACCTGGAGCATACGTAGGATCCGATATACAACTCCCCTTATGAGTCTCACTAGGTGCATGCATGTCTGGACGTGTGCGAAACAAATACATAGACTTCTTTTGAATAATTATGGTAAATATATATAAATTCACAGTCAAGGATCATTCTTGCAAGATACTATAATATAGTACTGCAAAATTAGAATTATAGATGTTGAATCATAGTGAATAGTAACATTGTGATAATTACTATTTATACTGGTAATTCATTATTAATGCTACTATTGTATAGAAAATATGCAATTTACAGTTTTTATGCTCTTTTTCCCATGAATTTGTGATTTGACTATGATCCTCTTGCAGTGAGCTTCTTACTGGTGTTGTCCCATATACTGATCTTCGTGCGGAAGCCCAGGTTAGCCTTTCTCAATTTTATTTGGCTTACTTGTGTTATGATTTACGATGCCTGATATATTGTTTGATTGATGTGTCATATGATTCTTGTTGCGACACATGTTTGCATTTTTAGGTATAAAAAGAGGGACTTGTATTGAAAATTCCGGTTTATTTTTTGGCTTTCATTATGGTTAAATGCAGAAATAATAATATTGTAGAAATCAAATATCGGTTAGAAATAGTGGCCATCCAGATTCAGAAAGGTTAAAATATTTTTCTCGTCGACGAGGCGCCGCAAGGTGCATTATATGTTCCAGTTGCAAATGTGTCACATTACTCGTGGATGAAAAGTTTCAATCTAGAATTTAGTAGAATTTAAAGGAATTTGGTGGAGTTAGAAAGTCTAGGTGTATTGAGTTAAAATTTTTACAAACGACATTTGAGCATAATAACTGTTAATCATTCGTACTAGTATTTGGAATTTAAGTTACTGGATAGTTGAAATTCCATTTAATCATAGTGAGAAGCATTTAAGGACTTCTATTTTCTATTATTTTATTAATCAACTAGTTCAAGGATCTGATATAGAAAACATGCAGTACTTCTATAATGTTATTAACAGACCTATGTCTAATTAGCTATTTAGTTATTTAAATACCTTTAAGCCATTTCTTCCTGGTGCCTTTATGTTCTATATATTGACTTCAACACGGAAGAGTATTGCTAACTGCCCAACAATCCGTTACTGTGCCTGAAAATTTCTTCCTATCCATTGGTCCTTTGCTTCTATCCTATAACATATTTTTGTTTGACAGTCATCCTTTATATTTAGTAAAATTCCTTATCATCTATCGATGGATTCATGTATATGTTCTGACAATACTATTTTCTTGGGTTTCAAGTGGCATTTTTGATGGAATTGTGTTTGTTGTACAACATAAACTTTGTAGCTTAATATGAATAGGTTTTTTATTTTATGGATTTGACTCTTCAAATTTATCACTGTTTAAGATCATGGTAGCTGACTGATGCATAATATTTGTGTTGCTGGCAGGCACACACTGTACTGGAGATGAACTACACTGAGCAGCAACTAACAGCAGCTGTGGTGTCTGATGGATTGCGACCTGTTCTTGCTGGTCCTGAATCCGGTGCACCATCTGCTTTGTTGTCACTGATAGAGAGGTGTTGGGATGCAAATTCTCAAAACAGACCTTCTTTCAATGACATAGTTGCAGAAGTTGGTACAATTTTGGAACAGAGAGAAAATATAAAAGAATCGGATATTGTCTTTTCCAAATCTTCTAATTCTCTTGGTGATCAGCCGGTAGATGTTGCTAGCAGCCTTCAAGCTTACCAAGAGGGTATTAACTGGTTTACTCAGGGAGAAAATTTCATCACAAGAGCTTGTCTACCTAAACCTGGTACAGCAATCTGGCTTGCATCAAATGATCCTTTGGCATATAATCCAATACTTTCTTGGGGATCCTTTGCTACATGCGGGAGACGGGAGACCATGGAGGACACTCATTTCCTTTTGCCCCAAATGTTTCATCAAGGGGACATACATGCTTTTGGTATCTTTGATGGTCATAGAGGTGATTTTCAGTGATATCTCTAATTCTAATTGTGTATTTAAGATTTCTACTGGTGTCACGGTTGATTCAGTCCTTCTGCTAATTCTTAATGCATCCAAATTCCAATGCTATGCTACAAGGATGTACCAAATGCAGGTGCAGCAGCTGCCGAATTTTCAGCTCGAGCGTTTCCAGGATTCTTGCAAGCTTTAAGTTCAACTTGCAGGTTTCTTCCGTTTGCATTTTGTTTTCAACACTATACATATATATATGTGTGTGTGTGTGTGTGTGTTATTTGACCATAATTGATTTTATCCTTTAATGCAGTCCAAGTGGTGCATTATTTGAAGCATTCATTAAGACAGATATTGCATTTAGAGCTGAGCTGGATTTTTCTCGTAAATCCAAAAGAGTTATCCCGAAGGACTGGCATCCCGGTTGCACTGCAGCAGCTGCTCTTATTGTTGGAAACAAGCTTTTTGTGGCTAATGCTGGTGATTGCAGGACCATATTGTGTCGGGCTGGCCATCCCTTTGTTCTAAGCAAGGTGACTGGAACTTCTTACATTCCTGTTTGGTTGTTCTGGTTTCGTACAAGGTGTTATTTTTCTCAGTATAATGGATGAAATATTAGGATCATGTTGCAAGCTGTCTTGAGGAGAGGGAGCGGGTTATTAGTGCTGGGGAACAAGTTAGATGGCAAGTAGATAATTGGCGGGTGGGTCTTGCTGCTCTTCAGGTTTGTCCCTTTAGATATCATGATAGTTTTGTAATGTTGTCTTCCAAAAATGTTTTCTTTTTGTTTGCTGATTTAATGGACTGTATGCTGCAATTTACTTGAGCAGGTTAGTATTATTTTCCAAATGCAAGGCTCGCACACAAACCTATTTTCTGAGTTAATTAGTAGAACTTTTAGAATCAGTTCAGAAAAAAAAAAGACAATTCATAAAATCTGGCTGAGAGGAAAGGCAAATATAATCATCTTCCATTGTAATGTCAAAGTAAGATTTTCTTTGAAGGCACATATGTGCCACTTAGATAGAGCTCATATATTATTTTATACATGAACAGCTACAAAAGAGAAATTAATCAGTTCTGTACAATCCTAATTTGGAAATAATTGCAACTTTGTTGAGGCTTGTACAGTTTTGCGACGCAACTTGTTGTCATGTTGGTTTTGCACACGAACCTATTTTTCGAGTTAATTGGTAGAACTTTTATAATGAGTTATAAAAAAATTAGACAATTCATAGAATCTGGCTGAGAGGAAAAGCAAAAATAATCATCTTCCATTGTAATGTCGAAGTAAGATTTTCTGTGAAGGCACATATGTGCCACTTAGATAGACCTTGTATATTGATATTTTATACATAAACAGCTACCAAAGAAATTAATCCGTTCTGTACAATTCTAATTTTGAAATAAAATTATTGCAACTTTGTTGAGACTTGTACAATTTTGCAATACAACTTGTTATCATGTTGGTTTTGCGCATATTTCTTCTAAGAAAATGGAAAATAAAATTTGAAACCAACGTTTTTGGTTGATCTTCTATGACAGAGGAGTTCTTGCTGACTTTTACAAAAGAAAGTTCCTTTTTCAGAAGAGGAAAGGTTTTACAGCAGACTTAATAAAAAATTAGACTGACAGGTCTTCTATGTTTATGAAAAATCGTTCATTGAACTCTGATTTATAATTTGGTATGAGATTATGAATGATTTGTTTCTACAAATATATATGCTAAACTGCTAGCTTTTTTGACCAATGATGTAAGTTGCCTACAACATGGGGTCCATTGACTATTGATGTGGGTTTTATAAGAATATAAAAGTAATGCTTGATATGAGTTTTCTTGATCTTGAGCTGTTTGACGACACTGACATCTCTTTTTTACATGACGATTTGTATAAGGGTAGATCTTTAGGTTGGTTGTGCCAGTACTGTTAATTCTGCTGTTATTTAGGAAGATGGCTTCTTATAAGTTTTAATCAGCCCACATTTATGGGTTTTCCTTTTTGAACGAACTTGTGAAGAAAATTCTGGTGTACTGCATCAAATCAGCTTCTTTTTTTTTTTCTTTTTCTCCTCTCTTAGAAAGATATGCTTCAGAAACTTATGACCTGTATCACATGTAAATTTTTAGCCTAAAACATCAGTAACATGTATTTGGATTATTCCCTTTGCCACCTGAAGGTGGCGTCATGGCAGTGAACGGGCGATACCTTATTAAAATGCTGTATAGGTGGATGTTTTACATTATTTCTTTCAACAGGTCACTCGTTCCATAGGGGATGATGATCTAAAGCCTGCTGTAACCGCAGAACCTGAGATAACTGAAACTATTCTTTCGGCAGAGGATGAGTATTTGGTAAGAAATAAGATTTTGATAAATAGATATTAAATTTGGTGACAGATATATGAATTGATTTTTTAAAACTAATAGTTAGGTTTTGGAAAGAATATAACATGAATGAGGAAAGAACCTCTTCTGAATATGCTTCTTGCATGTAGAGCTTCCAAGTAGATTTTACTTTGTGATCAACATTTGAAGCTTTCTTTCTCTATGATTTAATTATAGGCATACATGCTTCTTGAATATTCCCTTCTACAATTATCACTGTAATCATCTTTCATCCTGTTTACTGCTCAGACACCACAAAATATTGCACGTCTTCCTGTCCTCTATCTATTATTCTATGTTTGTCATAAGGGCTTTTCTGGCATCTTGTCAGTGATAATCATTTTGTACCTTAAATACAGGGTAAGAATAAGACTGTTGTTCATTTATAAGTTTAAGTGTGATACCATGACGGAATCTTGGAGGCCATACACATGTAAGCAGTTGTCCATAGATTACTAAATTGCTAATATTGACTGGGAAGTTCTATGTCATAAACTTATCATATTCTGATAGTGCTGGTCTTCAATGTTGCTGGATGCTGTTTAAAAAATCTCAGAGAGCTCTGTTACGAGTCAAAATGTTCCATGAAGTTAAAAATACTGGAAAATTATTTATTTGTATATTATTTATTTTTGACAATGACATTTCATGCTGGTAGGCAACATAACCCACATTGAGTTTTCTGTCTAAAAACAAATAATCTGGTTGCTTAAGATATTCAATCTAAATTACAATTACTCTTTTTTGTTATTCTTACGCTTTTGAGAAAAAAAACATTTTTGTTTCTCAGGTAATGGCAAGTGATGGATTGTGGGATGTTGTGAGCAATGCAGAGGTTGTAAGCATAATCAAGGACACTGTGAAAGAGCCTGGAATGTGCTCCAAGAGATTGGCAACAGAAGCAGCAGAGCGTGGCAGCAAAGACAACATCACAGTCATTGTTGTCTTCCTTCGTCCTGTCTCCACAGCTGAGAGAATTTACTAGGTTGGTTGATAGTTTCCTGCTTCTGAATGCGAAAAGTTTGGTTAAAGAATCAAATAGATATGATGAACCTGGATAATAAAATTAGTGATGTATATGAAATTTGCATCCAAATTAGTGATGCTTCTTGCATGTAATAGTTTCATAACATTCCTTTACACCATGTATTTATTTCCGCCAATTCAGACATTCTGAATGCGGTCCTTCTCCTTTTGTCCGTGGGGCTGAAAAGAATTAAGTGAGGGGAAGTCTGGAAACCATTGTAGATGATATACTAGAGTAGAAATGCGGTCCTTCTCCTTTTGTTCAGACATTCAATGTTAAATATGCTGAACTGCAATTTGGAATGAAGTCCAGCAAATGTGGAAAAAATTTCCTCGTCAATTGGTGGACAGCCAACGGAGGAAGAGCGATAGTGAACGGTAGGAGGAGGTATAGAAACGATAATTTAATTACATCTATATTTGCTTGATTATGTTTATGGAAATATGATTATCTCATCTTTGTTTTGGGCCTCCATTGGCGGTTGCCTTAGTTTGGTGTTCCATTGTTTTGTTTCGGTTGAATGTACGTTGTGAGTTATCTAAACAAGAAGTTGGATGCAAGAAAACAGCTTAAAATGAAAGCTCATCACCTAAAAAGCAATGTCTGATTAAAAAATAGAAAATATTAAAATAATGAAAATAATAGAAAATAGAATATTTTTGGTTGGATAACTTTTAAAATGAAAACTGGTTTTTGTATATTTTGGTTTGGATAATTTAAATGAGAAGATTGTTGTTGATCTAATTTAAATGTTGTATTTATCCGACTTTTAAAATTTTTTTAAAAAAAAGAACAAAAGTGGAAGGTTGACACATAATTTGCATTTTAAAAAATGCCCAGTACACCATTTTTGTTTGCAAGTCCCATTTTCATTTAGATGAAAACTGGGTTTATTTTTTTAATCATTTTTTTAATTTTATATTTTGGGTGTGTTGGTGAGATACAAACCATAAGAATTAATCCTTGCGGAAGAAGAAATGATGTATGAACCCTAATCATGTAGACAAAAAGAAAACAATCACAGTAGTCCTTGAGTTATTCAGTTTGATTTTGCTAAACCAATGGAACCACGAGACCAAACTTAATCATTTTGACAGACTCAAAGAAATCAAAACCAATTTGAGAAAACTCATAAATATCATGTCAAAAGCAGAAGGGTAGCTTCTTAAAATTCCCAGATAGAGTTTTCAGATTCCCAGATAGGGTAACTTGAACTTGAAAAAAAATAAAATAGTTACATCAGAATGAAAAACCCAGAGTTTCAAGATACATAGAAACCAATAGCAAACATCAAATTGAGAATCATGCAATAAGAAACACTCAGTATTGTTGTGCACATTTACCTTAGCTATGCTTCTTGTCGTGGAAAGTTGAAATGAAGTTGAAATTCACCGAAAGTAACTTAACTCGAAATTCGGTGCAACCCCTTCTCCTAACTTTGATCTCAAAGAAAAAGAAAGTGTTGCAACGAACATCGACTTATGTTACTAGGGTGAGAAGTCTCAAATGTAACTGGTCCAACATTTTTTTCTTTCCATTTTTATGAAAAGCTTTGAAGGTTCTACCTAGTTATATAGACTTAGGAAACCGACTTCTTTGTTTCCTAGATTTTAGGCCCAAAAAATAATTTCTAATATTCAATAACTAAAAATTTGGAACAAAAAAAAAAAGTATTCAATATTAAAGAAATGAAAACACAAATACGTAATGAAGTTGATTTTGTTGAATTATCCGGTGGTGATATACATACCATATCCTACCTGTTTAGATATACATTTTGCACATTTGGATATATTGCAAGTTTGGTTTGATAACTTTTATAATAAAAACTGGTTTTGTTTTTCTTTTTTGGTGGTTTTGTTTTTCTTTTTTGGTTGGATAATTTCCATCATTATCCATTTTATATAATTTAGATATATCCATGCATGTTTGGTTTGATAACTTTTAGAATGAAAACTGGTTTTTATTTTTTGGGTGTAATTTGGTGAGATTAGTATGAAGTCATTTTTTTAGGGTTATTTACTCAAATGGTCCTTAAATTTATACCTGAGTTATATTTTGGTCCCTCAACTAAATTATTCGTTTAAATGGTTCATAAACTCTATATTATTTGGTCCATTGGTCCTACTATTACATTTGACGGCAACATTGACAAAATGTAACAATTGGACCAATGGATCGAATAATTGAGTTGTGGACTCTGTGAACGAATAATTTAGTTGAGAGACCAAAATGTAAATCGGGTATAAGTTTGAGGACTATTTGAGTAAAATAACCCTTTTTTTAGAGAACTTCTTTTTTTTAAAAAAAAATTAGAGAACTATGAAAGTCAATTTTTTTTTTTAGAACTATGAAGTAGTATTACAGCTGTGAAATTCTATTTCTATCTCTTTCCTCTCCTCGTAAAACTTGGACATGGAATTTTCTTATAAAAAGAAAGAAAACAAAAACTATCAGAACCTTGGGGAAGAAGAAATTATATATATATATATATATATGAACTCTAATCTTGTATGGCAAGAAGAAAACAATCACACTGGTCCTTGAATTATTCAATTTGATTTTGAGTTATTAAAATGATTCGTTTTTTGTTTTTTAAGTTATTTTGTTGAGTTCCATCATTATGAAGTCTCGGACATGGACATGGATTTTTAAAAAAGAAAAAGAAAAAAGAAAATCCCATCTTGTATATGGCAAAAAGAAAACAATCACCCTAGTCCTTGAGTTTTTCACAATCAGAAAAATTCAACTCTACATAGGCGGGAAGGGGATTAACATTCTGTAGTTAAACTTTCTTTGCTTGCTGCTATATATCTGCAGGTACTAACAATTCACAAATGAACATGACTAATAAAGATGGCTAAAGGAATGAATATGGCTAAAAGTTTCTCTACTGTACAACCAGAGGGAACAAATATTTCAACAGAAATTTTCTTCAATCTCCATCATGGCCCCAGGTCGGATTCTGTCAGGTAAGAACTAGCTAGCTAGCTAGAGTGCATTCTAATCGGACCTGACCTTGAGATCCAGTGAGTGCATTAAGGTTAGACATCTTCATCATTGCCCGGGCAAAGTCCATCCGGAAGGTTGATCCATCGTCTGAAGCATAAGCTCTCACCAATCTGGATGTCCTCTCATTAGCCATCAATTGCTGATCAGCAAAGAGAAGTCCTCTGCCTCTCAACAAGCTCTGGTAGTAATGAGTGTCAAAGCCTGCCCCAGACGATACAGATGATGACAGTTGCTGGAAGTATGGCATCCCCCTCTGCGCAGGCTTCTCACTCATGCCCCTTGATGCCATTGGGGATGATGCCATGGGTGCTGCCATGGGAGCTGCCGTGGGGAATTCCATGGGAGACGCCATGGTGGCTGCCATGGGTGATCCTTGGCTACTCTTCTCGTTACCATTGTCTTCACAGAAAACTCTCATCTCATTGAGGAAACTAGGAGAAACAGTTGGGTCTGGTTTCCCCGTCCCCTTGAAGTTGTTAAGGCGAGACTGAATGAACTCACATCCAATCTTCCCAATGTTGTGCCCTCCTACAGATATGAAACAAAACAAAACAAAACAAAACAAAAAAATCAGAAGGGAAGAATATGTCAAGACTGGTTAATCTATTTCAGCTCCAAACATAATAAATGAAGAAGAAGAAGGAACAGAATCTGTGAGTTGAGTACCTAGAAGACTGACGGTTTCTCTGTCAGTAAAACCTCTGAGTGAGAACAGATGAAGTGTCTGAGTGATATTATCATCAGGTTTTGGAATCTCAGCCGTGGCTTCATCATAATAGGAGCGGGCACTATCTCTTCTACCAGTGAAAAGTGGATAAAAGGGACCACCAGCCTGTCATTTTAGATAGGACAAACACTCAGGGAACAAGACAGCTAAAAATGCAGGGAAATACTGAAACAAGCAATCAGATAATCTTGGTGAAGTGCTCTGTAGCTTTTCCACTTAAGTACTGAGGAGGAACTACTAAATGTTGACAAGGTTGAACAACTAAATGTGTGATAGTTTTGGTTTCTTACTTCTCTCTTTTAGTTCGGTTTTCTAATGGTAATTAGATGGAAAGAGAAAGAAACTGGAAATTTTTGCCTTAGAGGTTGTTTTAGATACATATACACATTGCCTAGTAACGATTGAACTCTGAAAATCAAAACAGGAAAGAATACGTCAAGACTCGGAGGAGCAGTAAAACATACCAGAACAACGCCATCTCTGGTGGCAAGAGCAAGTATGTCAGCACAAGATACCACCCCAGGGCAAACATTTTCGAGCACCTCCTTGATCTGATCAATTTTTTCAAATCCCTTCAAGGTCTTATTTGGCACAGCCTGCTTCTCTATGGAATGGTTTTTATTCCCATTGCTGTCATCCAAGAGGACTGAAGCATCGCAACCCTGATTCAAAAACCCCACAACATTAAGAAAGACAGATGGAATTAGACAGAAATCCAAGTAATACATGCTTGATTAAAAGAGAGAAACCACCTCACAAGAAGAAGGGGAATATTATAGCCCAACTAAGGTTAGAGCCAAAAGACTCAAAGAAAATTTCAGAAAAACTCATAAATATCATGCCGAAATCATCGTAACCTAAATGTCCAGCATTGTAGCTTTAACATTCCCAGATAAGAATTTTCAGATTCTCAAGTGTTAAAATCATAAAAGAACAACTCGAACCAGAAAACCAAACTTTTACATCAGATTGAACAACCCAGTGTTTCAAGACTCATAGAAACCAATAACAACATCAAATTAAGAAAATTTCAAAAGAATCATATACCTCACCAACACAAATTGAAAATCACAAAGTTTCAAGATTCACAGATTCCAATGCTTGAGCAAGCAAAACCCATTTGAGAGAAACCCACACGGGCGAAGAAAAGGCGACCAAGATTAAAAGCAAAAAAACCAAAGCAATCAAATCCTATTTGAGAAAACCCCACACGAATGATGGAAAGGACCACAAAGATTAAAAGCTGAAAATCCCAGAGCAATCTAAACAAAACCCATTCATAAATCAAGAAAAGAACCATAAGACTAGAAGCAGGAAATCAAGAGCAATCAAAACAAAACCCATCTGAGCGAAACCCACACAGATGCAGAAAACTACAATCAAGATTAAAAGCAGAGAACCCAGAGTATTCAGAAAGAAACCTACTTGATAAAAAGCCTCGAAGATGAATAAAAGAAGAATCTTGGTATACCTGAATGAAGCAATCATGGAAAAAGAGGCGAAGAAGCTGAGCAGAGACATTCTTGTGCTGGGAGTAAATCTGAGCCATCGTAGAACTTACAATGGTCTCAGCTTCAGGGCATGTATCGCGGTAGAAATCGTACTCGATGTTCGTTGCAACAGAATCTGTCATCTCCATGAAGAAATCTTGGCCTCCATCAGCGGAAGCCAGAGAAACCGCTTTGACCAGTGGTTCATGTGAGGAGAAAGAGATAAAGGCTCTCTCTGACTCGCCTCTTGGGATGCTCCGTGACAGAAGCACAGAGAAGATCACCACCAGAGCAAAGGCCCACCCTTTCGTTGCAGTCATCATCTTCTTTCTATTTTTCTGGCTCGCTCTTCTTCTGAGTGTGTGAGAGAGCGGGAAATGAAAACATGAATGAGCTTTACCGTTTGGGCTGAGACCCCTTCTTAAAGGCGAGTTAGTTAATTCGGGTTTAGCATATTTTCAATTTAACCCTCAAGACTTGGGAAAATTACAGATATATTTCTTTTAAGGCCATACTTTCATTTTCTTTTTCTTTTGTTCTAAATTGAATTACTAATATAAAAATAATAATAATAAATGAAATAACTCAAATGGCACACGCTTAATTTAAATTAAAAGTGTTTATCGTTGCAGTTTTTCATAGTTAATTTTGAGCAAGGTTATACTAATGTGTGTGCGAGAGCGAAAGAATGAAGGTGGGAAATGAATAACTGAATGAGTTTTTCCTATTGGGATGAGACCCCTTTTTAAAGATAATGAATTCGTCTATTCAAGTTTAACATATTTTCAAATTAACTCTCACACTTCCAAAAACTACAAGATGATATCTTCATTTTGTTAAGGGACAATTTTTTAAGGCTTATTTACATAAGTGCCCTGTAAAGCTATATGGTCAAATCTCACATTGCCCTCGGAAGTAGAAGTGACCCACCTTGCCCCTTAACTGACGTTCACTTTACCCCCTAAACGTCAAGTGTGTTAAAAAAATATATAATAAAAAAAGCGCAAACGTGGCACTAGTGGAGCCCACTGTTTTTCTAAAATATAGCTGTCAATGGTGATGGGAGAAGGTTGCCTCTTTATTTATTTATTTATACAAAAGTTAACTGTTTCTCAAATAGTGAAGTTAGCCTTCAAAGAGAGAGGATAATGAAGAGACAAAAAGTGATTGTGTGATGAGAGCCCAAGCCAGGCAACACGCTGAGGAGTGATGATTCTTGATCCGTGGGGTTTAGTAATTTGTACCTAACACCCCAATCATCATACCACAAATTGAGGTTTGCTATCCACCCATTTAGGTTGGAGGGCCCTACTAACCCGAGGGTAGGGGGCGTGTTTTGTTCGACTTCACCAATGTGAACAGTCCAAGACCACCGTACCTCACCTAACAAGGCTTAGCTCAAACAACCAACCACTTTAATGCCCTACTTAGTTACAAGCCCACGCTACTAGGCTCGGCAATATCAAAGTGTCATTTAAGCCCTTATAAGCTTTTGTATTCTTGAGTGTTTTTCCAATGTGGGATTTTTCCCCAATAGTGATTTCAAAATCCTAACTAGTAAATTATCTTTCTACCTCGAGTATATCTTTGTAAATTTGGCTTTGTTTAGTAAATTTAACCTTCTAAAAGTGGAATCAGTGCACAATCAATCATTTGTACTATGGTTGTACATGACCAGGCAGGAGTTTGTGGGTTTGGGTTTGGGATTGGAAGGGTTGTCATTGTTTTGGAAGCTTCTATAGTGAGGGGAAAGTTATAAGGGGTTTATTTGAGGGGTATGTGTTTGGGCTTAAATTTGGCGCACCCAGGCCTAGAAAAAAGAAAGCCCACGACATCCCCAAGCCGACTGTTCCAAAGCTCTGAGCCCGTCAACGCAGTCCAGCCCACTAACGATTGAACGGATCAAAACAGGTGAACACGGCCCAAAACGTTAGGAGGCCTGGAAACAGAGGAAACTAGGAAAGGATTGGGCCTCGAAGAGATTCGAAATTACGCACAGCGTAAACTAGACTCAATCTAATCTGCAAAACGGAACAGTCCCACGTGATCCCTGACTTAGAAGAGTCAATAATTTCGGCCGAGACTAAAGACTGAACAGGAACAGATATAAAAAGGAAATCTCTGAAATAAACTTCGCTGCCAGGGGATCAAAAACCGCTTAGTTTATCCAAAAATAATCTGATATTTTGGAGAAACACAATTTTCAAAGATAAGCAGACTCTGCTAGTTTAAAGCGGGAAACAGGGAGCTGTTCAAAAGCTGAGAATTAGCTATCTCAAGACGATCAGACTCATGCAGATTGAAATGAAAGAACAAGCATGGCGCACCATCAGAATGCAGAAGCAGTCACCTCAAGAACTGATCGTTGAGTGCTTATTCACCAGGAGAAGGATAGAACCCCTGTTTTGTTTCAATTAAAAACTAGAAAAGATCTTTTGATTACTTGTCGCCCACTCTCAGAAAAACATTTCCTATATATACAAGAGAGGGTGAACAGAACCAAAGACAATCAATCAAAAACAACCAAAAACTCAGTCAAAAGACAAAAACACTCAAAGGATCACTTGATCATAAAAATCTCAAGCAAGTTACAACAGACTCAGAGTCTGAAGTACTCCAAATACAAGAGCTTCTCAGACAAGCTTGCAGAATCATCCTATTTTCCCCCAGCAAAGGTAGCCAGACCCTTGCTCCCGAATTGAATCCCAGTTCATAACTCAACAATAACGAGATTTCTCTCGTTACAAATTTGGTTCAGCAAAAGCCAAGTTTAGCAGAGTTTGAGTTCTCTCAAATATGAAAACCTCAACAAATTTATGAAGAGCCCTGACTTAGCCGCACAGGTACTGTAGCACATCCCCAGCTCAAGTCCAGCCACTTCTGCCCCTTTCAGACTGGAGAAGTCCCAGTTCTGCCCATCCAGAAGCCATCAGGGCTTGAAGTAGATTAAAGCTCTGCCAAACTCAAGCTTTGGCATCGATTTGCAGCCGAAGCCTAACAGTGGAAGCTGTCCAGAGTCCAGCCCAGCACAGACGCACCCAATCCAGCCCAGAACAGAGGCAACTAACCAGGCAGAAATGGAAGCACAGTCCTCCTCTCGTTTTCATGTAGTCAGTTTTCCCTTTTTGAGTCTTGTAAAGGGGAGTTCTGCCTAAAATCAGTTCAATCTGTTATTAGTTGTTCTGGCTAGAACTGCCGGTTTTTATACTGAGATAAATTATAAAAGTCCTTACCAGTCTAAGGCATAGAAAAGAACTTACTTGGGAGATATTCCTCACCCAAATTCACAATCGTTTGGTCAAAATCAGTAACTTGGGGCGCAAGTTATTTTTACCATAAGTCTGTTAGGGTTGAAAAATTGCTAGCAGTGGCACGCTCAACACATAAAGAAAGTTAATTTACTGACCAAAACATGGTCTTTGAATTAATGGGGAACTTTGCCCTGTCATCTCAGGAAGTAAACCAAAACGGGTGAACAATTTGGCACGCCCAGTGGGACTTCTCAGTATATATTCTGCAGTACGTTGGAAGTGTATGTATATTGGAAGTTCTAGCCAGAATCCACGTCGCACGATGGAACGAGACCAAGCAGCTTTTCGAGAAGGACCAGACTCAGAAGAAAGCGACGCTAGGCAGTCAGCCCATGGCAGTACAGGAAGCAGGCGTTCCAGAACTGGTTCCAGGAGGCTGAACCAAATACAGGAAGCTGTGTTCCGACAGGAGGTTACATCGCAGAGGAGTCAGGAGTCTTTGAACAATATAACAGCCATGATGCAGTGGCAAGTTAACAGGCAGTTCAGGAAAGACCGCGAGGCCGCTATGGCCAGAATTCCAAACCCTGATGCGGTGGTTCAACAGCTGGACCTTCCCTACGGTCCTCCACCAGGATTGGCATGGCCGTATCAAGAGAATCCTCTTATTGCCCAGATAGCTGGAGTACCGGGACCTGAAGAAATCCAAGCTGTACAGAGGGGAGGAGCCCCTCTCGCCCTGGAGCACGAGGCCCCAGTCAGACCAGGAGGTCCTGCACCAGTTCAGAATCCCCAGAACCAGCCAGAACCACCTATAGCACAACCTGTAGCCCCGCAAGATCAACCCCTGCCACTTCTGCCCGAGGCGCCAGCTGTGCCTCTCTACAGGCCAAGAAGAATGGACCCCAATCCATTTCCTCCACTAGCAAGGGGCAGAAGAGGCAGAGGGGGAATCAACCCTTTTGCCAACAACGACAGAAACAGACCGGGGGCAAACTGGAGGAACCATCTGGAGGTTGAAGAAGAGGAAGAACATAGGCAAGAAGTTCTGCCTCGACCATACAGAATAGAGCACAGGTTGGATCGTGATCAGCCAGAACATGGACGAAATCCGCATCCTGTCAATGCTTTGAATGACATGGGGGCACTACAAAGAATGATCAGGGAGATGATGGAGCCGGAGGCCAGAAGGGGGGAAAGGCCGACCTATAGAAAGCCGTACCCGGCTTACATAGACCAGATTCCTTTACCAGCAGGTTTCAAAGTACCAAACTTCACCTTATTCAATGGAGAGGATCCTCATGCCTCATCTGTTGAGCACATAGGCAGATTTTCTGTCCAGTGTATAGCTATAGAGAATAATCCTCTGTTAAAGCTAAGACTTTTTGGGAATTCTCTCTCCGGACAAGCTTTCACCTGGTATACCAGTCTACCAGCCAATTCTGTTCAGACCTGGGAGCAGATGGAAAACGTTTTCCATGACTATTATTTCAGGATCCAGCCAGAAGTCACCATCAGTGATCTTGCCGCTCTCAAGCAAAGCGAAGACGAACCTGCCCAGGATTTCATAACCAGATTCAGGAAACTCAAAATGAAGTGCCGAATCCCTATGGAAGAGAGACACTTCATCCAGATGGCTCAAACCTCCCTTAAGATCTCCTTAAGAAAAAGATTCGATGGGATGCTGTTCGGAGATCTGGCAGAACTGGCAGACAAAGCATCCAAATATGAGGAACTGCTGAGGGAGGAACAGCAGAAGAGGAACTCTTCCAAAGGCACATACTACAAGTCCCCTTCTTCTTCAATCCATTTGATCGAAGTGGAGTCAGAAGAAGACACAGAGGGATCGGAAGAAAGAGAGGTTGCAGTCGCAGAATTGGCAAAACTAAAACATCCTATCAGCTGCAAAGCTCTTACTAAGCCACCAAAGGACCAGAAGCCGCCACCATTTACAGGAGGATTTGTTCCAAACAAACCAACGCAGAACAAGGTGTACTCTTTCGATCTAACCAAAGTCGATGCTTTGTTTGACGAGATGTTGGCGCAAAAGGCGATAGAGACACCTCATAAACTGCCCAAACCAGAGGAGCTTAAGGGTAGACAGTATTGCAGATGGCACAACTCCTGGAATCATTCCACCAACAGTTGCGTCGTTTTCAGAGACGTCATACAAGAAGGAATAACTGCAGGAAGATTGAAACTGGCAGAAAAACCTCCCTCAGTTACCACAGATCCATTTCCCCAGGCCCAAGTTAACATGGTCAATCTAAATTGGCCAGAACGAAGGGAAAATGCCAGTTCTAGCAGGAACAGGAGAACTACAAAGGAGGACTTCCAAAGGCCAAAAGCGACCATCTCGGCTGGGGTAGTACTGTGCAGTAAGTGCAAGTGTGAAAGTGAGTTGGAAGTGACTCTAGACAGACAGAACCAGTCCACACATAGCGTGTTCGACCGGATTGGAACGTCACACCACCGAGGCCCAGAACCGATCCCTCCCAGAAGCAGAGTCAGACAAAAGGATTGTCTTAGGCCAGTTCAGCACCACAGAAGAATGCCAGAACAGCCTAAGGAGGAGATACCAATTAGGATGCCAGGGGATGAAAAGCCCTTAGCAACAATCATAGAAGGAAGATGGTATTCCGTCGGAAAAAGCGGCAGACCAACCATGGAATTAACCAGAACTCAGAAGAGAAGAATTCAGAGGCAATATTCCACCTTCCTCAGAAACAGGAAAGATGCACAGGTGTCGGCAGAGCCAAGTTCTGCCAGAAGAAGAGGAAATCCGGAAACAATTCCTCAGGCAGAACAGACAGGACATAAATCCCAAAAGCTGATGAAGACAGAATTGCCACGCGGACCCCCCATCTGTTCAATCTCACCCCCAGTCGATCAATCTGAATTTCCACAGGTACAAACTGGAGCCGAGACTGTTCCTGAAGAAGATCAACCAGGCTGGACTGAAGAAAACGAGGAGGAACAGTTGGACTACGAGCCATCTGCAGAGGATGAAACTGGTTTCCTTGAGACTGGAGAACAAGGAGATTGGACAGAAGAGATGGAATACGACGAAGGAATAGATGAGGAAACCGAAGCCTTCGGTGCAGAACTGGAGAACCTGTTACAAGGAGACCTTGGCATTAATATGGTGTTCATCTTATCAGAGAAATTCAGGGCAGCAGAAGGACAAGGAAGCACTCTGGAGGGAGACGTATTCTCACAAGAAGGCTTTGAATGCAGACTGGCGGAAGTAGAGGAAGCGCCAGAACACCAACCACCTGCACTCAGAACAGGTGGAATCACCATGAACCCACTTGCAGAACAACTCGGCTTCTCAAAACCAACCAGGGAAATGGCCAATCACCTTAGGCCTCTATTCATAACGGCAAACTTTGGAGGTATTCCTATTTCCAAGGTAATGGTGGATGGAGGCGCAGCCATCAATCTTCTCCCCCACAGACTGCTGAGCAAGATGGGCAGAACAGAGAAGGATCTAATTCCAACACGTCTGACCGTCACCAACTTTGCCGGGGGTATCACTAAGACTCATGGAATCCTGGACGTAGATGTTATTGTTGGAACCAAAAAACTCAAAATTGCGTTCTTCGTGGTAGATACTACTTCTACTACCTACAATGCATTACTCGGAAGAGATTGGATTCATCAAAGCCTCTGTGTTCCTTCCACTTTACATCAGCAGCTAGCCCTTTGGCATGAAGAAGGTTACATGGAGATAGTAGAGGCCGATCCACGGCCATTTCTGCCTTCTGCCATGTGCTTCGAAGCAAGATACTATCATGATGACCTCGGTCCTTTCACTTTCTTTGGAGTCAACCAGAACGGCCGCCCACACGGTGTCACGGCCCAAAGGCTCATTGAAGACGGTCTGGCCAGTTCACTAGAAGACTGGAATAGGCCTTTTGTTCTGAACCTCCAGAACTCCGATGTTTAGTCCCAACCAACAGGAAAAGGATCGAGCTGCAACAATCCGATCCATTACAAAAAGATTGTTGATATACTGGGGAGAGAGGAAGCTCACTGTGCAGGATCCAGCCATTAATATGGCAGAATTCACGCATGAAAGCATCGAAGAACAAGAGGAGAGTTCACAGGAGGAAATTTTAGATTTTGCACCAGCAGCACTAGATGACTCCTTGCCAGAAGTGGAAGATCCGTTACAGGAGATTAATCTAGGGACAGAGGAAGATCCAAGACCCACCTTCATTAGCGCACTACTAGAGGAACCACTCAAAAGCGAGATCGTTGCACTTCTGCATGATTTCAAAGATTGTTTCGCTTGGCATTATCATGAAATGCCTGGATTGGACAGGAAACTAGTAGAGCACAAGCTGCCCATCAAAGAAGGCTACCTTCCAGTCAAACAGGCCAGAAGAAGAATGTCCATGGAGACAGAACTGAAAGTCAAAGAAGAAATAGAAAGACTGCTCAAGGCAGGGTTCATCAGGCCGGCCATTTACACTGACTGGCTGGCCAATATTGTCCCGGTTCTGAAAAGGAAAACAGGGGCAGTAAGGATCTGTGTGGATTACAGGAATCTCAATGAAGCATCCCCCAAGGATGAATATCCTATGCCAATGGCGGACATGCTAGTGGATGGAGTTGCTCATCACCAAATGTTATCCTTCATGGATGGCAATGCAGGATATAACCAGATTATGGTGGCAGAAGAAGATATTCACAAGACAGCCTTCATGTGTCCGGGGCATCTAGGTTCTTTTGAATATACTGTAATGCCATTTGGCTTAAGAAACGCAGGAGCCACTTATCAAAGAGCAATGAATTCTGTTTTCCATGATATGATAGGACACTCTTTAGAAGTCTATATAGATGATGTGGTGATCAAATCTCCGGAAGCAGGAAATCATGTATCAAATCTAAGAAAAGCATTTTTAAGGATGAGACAACATCAATTAAAAATGAATCCTAAAAAATGTGTTTTTGGAGTACAAGCAGGGAACTTCTTGGGATTTTTGGTACATCAGAGGGGCATAGAGATTGATAAAAATAAGGCAAAATCCATCATAGAAGCTCAGCCCCCGAGAAACAAGAAAGAGCTGCAAAGTCTTCTAGGGAAAATTAACTTCCTAAGGAGATTCATATCCAATTCCGCAGGAAAAATTCAGCCCTTTTCTTCTTTGTTAAAGCTAAAACAGGAACAGACTTTCAAGTGGGAAGAGCAACACCAGCGAGCTTTTGAAGAAATCAAACATTACCTCTCAAATCCGCCAGTTCTGTCCCCACCAAAGAAGGGCAGACCACTTAAGCTCTACGTATCCGCATCAGAAACATCTGTTGGAAGCTTGTTAGCTCAAGATAACAAGGAAGGAAAGGAACAGGCAGTCTACTATCTGAGCAGAACTCTGACAGAAGTAGAAAGAAATTACTCTGCAATCGAGAGGCTCTGTCTGGCTTTGTACTTCACTGCTATAAAACTCAGACACTACATGCTGCCATTCACCACTTATATCATTGCCAAGACAGACCTAATCAAATATATGCTAACAAGACCAATGTTGAGAGGCAGAATTGGGAAATGGACTCTGGCTCTAACAGAATTTGCTTTCAGGTATGTCCCTCAGAAAGCTGTCAAGGGACAAGCGGTAGCAGATTTCCTAGCCGATCATCCAGGAGAAGAAATTGAAAACATGGATTCTTTGGACATAGCAAATGCAGATTTACTAACAAGAGTTCATGTTTGTCTCAACAATCCCATCTACTCGATTCATCTCACACCATGGAAGCTGTATTTTGATGGATCAAAAACTGACGCCACTTCCGGAGCAGGAATTGTTCTAGAGGAGCCTTTGGGAGTCAGACATTGTTACTCTTTTCAGCTAGATTTCCAATGCACCAACAACAGAGCTGAATACGAAGCTCTAATCATTGGCCTTGAAATGTTGGTAGAGCTCGGAGTTCAGTCTGTGGAAATTTTGGGGGATTCTATGCTTGTTTTAAAACAGATTGCTGGGGAATACAAATGTTTGAATCCTGATTTAGCTGTCTATTTGGTAGCAGCCAGGAATTTATTGACAGAATTCAGGGAAGCCACTTGGGAACACATCCCAAGAGAAGAGAACTTTGCAGCCAACGAATTGGCTCAAATAGCCACAGGAATACAAATCCCCGAAGACTGTGTACAGAGGATTATTAAGGTGGGAAAGAGGAGTCTACCATCTGTTCTGACCAGAGGGATGGAAATAGACGTCAATTCTGCCATAATCACCGAAGATGACTGGAGAACTCCCATCATAAGCTATTTACAATACCCAACCTTGCCTTCCGAAAAGAAAGTCAGAATCATGGCTTTGAACTATCTTATGTGGAATGAAGATTTGGTCCGAAAAAGCAAGGATGAAGTATTGCTGAGATGCTTAGGAAAGAAAGAATGCATGAAGGTCATGGGAGAAACCCACGAAGGAATATGTGGGGCACATCAAGGTGGAAGAAAAATGTGTTGGCTGATTAGAAGGTATGGCTACTTCTGGCCAACCATGATGAAAGATTGCATTGATTATGCTAAGGGATGTGAAGCTTGTCAAAGACATGGACCAATCCAGCAGGTTCCTTCGGTCCCCATGAATCCGGTAGTCAAGCCATGGCCATTCAGAGGATGGGCAATGGATCTCATTGGCAAAATTTATCCAGCCAGTACCCAACAACATTGTTTCATCATTGTAGCCACGGATTATTTTACCAAATGGGTGGAAGCCAAGCCCGTTAAGTCTACCACATCTCAAGAAATCATCACTTTCATAGAAGAACAGATCATACAGAGATTTGGTATTCCAGAATCAATCACTACCGACAGGGGATCTTCTTTCATATCTGGAGATATGCTAAACATGGCAGAAGCATTCAAGTTTAAGTTGCTCCAATCCACCCCTTATTATGCTCAAGCCAATGGACAGGCAGAATCAAGTAATAAAGTGATAATCAATATTATCAGGAAAATGCTTGAGAAGAATCCAAAGCAATGGCATGAAAAGCTGTCGGAAACATTATGGGCATACAGAACTTCAAAAAGGGAAGCGACTGGTATGACTCCATACGCTTTGACTTATGGCCACGATGCAATTCTGCCTATGGAAATAGCAGTTCAATCCCTCAGAACTGCCCATCAACACGAGTTGGTTGGAGAAGACTACAACCAAGCCATGCTGCTAGAACTGGAAGGTTTGGACGCAAATAGGATTGATACCCTGAACAAACTCTTAGCAGGAAAACAAGCTGTGTCGAGAGCATACAATAAGAGAGTCAAAAACAAGAGTTTTGAAGAAGGAGAGATAGTCTGGAAAGCAGTTCTACCCCTCGGAACACATATAGCTGGTTATGGAAAATGGTCACCGACTTGGGAGGGACCTTTCATAATTAACCAAGTCTTAGGATTAGGGGCGTACAGGCTACAGGATCGAGATGGAGAAGTCCATGCTGCGCCAATCAATGGCAAATGGTTAAAGAAATTCTATCCAACCATGTGGGATTCACAAGCTGTGCAGACGGATCCTGGAATAGAAAGACAACAAGTTGAAACTGTTGTTTGATTTTGTTTTAGTTTCAATTCTGTATTAGTGTAATTTTTTTTTAATTTACCAAGAGAAATCGAAATTCCAAAAATAAATAGGCTCTTATTTTAATAGTCACTTCAATGACCAAGTAGTTCACTACAAACCCGAAAATTAAAAACTAAAATCCTAGTTTTTTAAGGGTCTCCTGCAGACTAGTCTTCTTGATGGAAAGCTCCTTCTGAAGCAGCACCCCTTGATGGATTGAAGCCTCTGCAACTTCCAGAGCTGGCCTAGAAGCTGAAACCATGCTTTGCACAAGGAAGGTAGCCTTGGTCTTAGAGCTCAGTCCAGCACCCAGCCTGCGTTGCTCCTCCCTGCGTTCTGCTAGCTGTTTCTGAAGCTCTTCAATTTGTTTCTCCAGCCTGTCTGCAGTGGCCTTGGCCTCTTTGTACCCCGCGACCATCTGATCCAGTTCTGCCTTCTGCCTTGCATAATCATCCAAATTGGCATCATGAGTCGCCTTGCAGAGTTCAGAGGTCTCGAAGGTGGGTTTGAGATCCTCATAGCGATCGTGAAGGTTGAGCACATCTCTGGCCAGATTCAGACCTATCTCGAGAATTGGCTTGGGAGCCATGTTCTGCCTGTGCAGCAGGTCCAGATCTTTCATCAGTTGTTCTACAGCCTCCCTGTTTCCCTCCAGTTCCAGCTCAGTGGACTGCCAGATCTTCACTCTCTCCATGGCCTCATCCACAGCTTTGAACTTGGCCTTGCTGGGGTAGAACTGAGTTTCTCCAGCCTGTCCAGCTGAGCATCCAGGTCCATAGCCTCAAATTCGACCAGCTCTGGGTCAGCAAGGGAAGCCGTGATGGATGAAACAGCGCGAGATCGGATAGGCGTCTGCAAAGTAAAAAAAAATAAAAAAATTTGTGAATTAACAAAAGGGACAGAAATGAAAAGGAAGTTCATAACAGGGTGGATACTTACAGCTGCAAGAACAGGCTTCAGAGGGCTAATCACCACTGCCACGGTTCCGGTAGTTCCGGCTACTTCCACCTAAAACGAAATACGAGTTAAAAAGAAGCAAGGACAGGATAAAGCGCGAAGAATAAAAATGTTGCAAGAAATTACCAAGGGGTCAGATACAGTGGCAGTTAATTCTACCTCTGGCTCTGGAATTGCAGCAGGAAGCTCCACCTGCTCAACTGGCCTCGAGGCAGATTGCTCTGTCAGGCTCCCAACCGGAAATTCTACCTGTTCCACAGGTCCCGACTCTGCCAAAACCTCTATCTGCTCCCCAGACCCTAGTATCACCTGTTCTGACTGAGCTATAGCAGAGAGTGCTGCCTGTTCTAAAGGCCCGAATGCAGTTGGACTGCTTGGAGCTGCCACAAGGACTTCTGCCTGTTCCACTGGCTCTGAAACATAATTCTCTGGCTGCTCCTCGAATGCTGGAGCTGCAGTAGAATGTTCAGCCTCCGTGTCTTCAAAGGCAGCCAGTTCTGAGCTAGTCAGTTCTACCCTAGGAATGGCACGCTGTTGCTGAGCCAGGGCAATGCTCTCTGCGATCACTTCTGGAGGAATCTCCTCCTAAACAGACAAACAGACAGAAGTCAGAAGCCAAGAAAGAAAAGAGAAGAACATGTTCGAAGAACCAGAATCCAGCCTCACCTCTTCTTCGAAATCTTTTCCTTTCTTCTGTGAAGGATTTTCTGTGGCTGCTCCTTGCTGCTTCTCCTGCTCAACAGCCTCGAAAGCCTCTCGCAGCTCGTCATCAGTTCCGGAGGTTTCAGTTGGATCTGCAGCAAGCTCCTCCGTCTCATCAGATTCAATTTCACTCCTCTTCCTAAGTCTTTTAGACCTAGTCGGAGGAAGAGGAGGGCTCTCAGCTGCACACAACGAATAAAAATAAAAAAAAGGGCAGAACAGAATAGAACAAATCAGAAGAAGGAAGATGTAACTACCAGAGGTCTCAGGCCGGACAGTACTGCTCTGAGCAGGGGCATTTTCCTTTCTTTTCCTCCCAACGGAGGGGGTAGCAATGACAGCAGTTTGTTCTGCCACGTCTTCTTCCTCCTCACCAGAAGGGGGCTCTATATCCCCGGCAGCAATGACAGAAGAAACTACGCAGGGAATAGGCAGAATCAGAGAAGTACCAATGAGAAAGAAGGGAGAAATAGAAAAACTGAAGAAACTTACCAAGTATCTCTCCAGCTTGCCTGGTCCCTCCACCTATTTTCTTCACCAGGGAAGGACCTGATATAGACAGAACAGGTTTTAGTTTGAATTCACGAGGCAAAAAAGGGAAATAGACAGAATCTCAAAAGTACCTTCTATCACTTGAGCATTGACGTCTTTTATGGTCCGCACCACGAACTTCTTAGCCTCTGCTTCTGCATAAACGGTCCCAGGGGCCCAGCCTTCAAAAAGAACTGGGAAGGCATCATACGAGGCAGGAAGAACGTGGCATCTAGCCTTCCACCAGTCGTCAAAGTCGGCAGAACTGCAGGTGTTCAGCCTCCAGGAAGGAAAGAGGGCGTCTGAAGTATTGTTGATCTTATTCACTGCACACCTAGCAGCTTTGTGAACTTCCAAATCATCCAAATCCCTCCAGGAAGTCCCCCGATTGCAGCTTTTGTAGAATTTGAACGGAACAACCTGAGGGCAACCAAGCTGTCTTGCACAGAAATTGGGATGGTAGACTTCTGCCCCCAGATGATAGTTTGGAGGCTTCCCTCCTCCATGGGAAAGGTCCCTCGCCAGGGCAATACTTAGGAATTTCTTCCTAAAGTCTATTCTGTCCGCCTCTTCTTCCGGTTCCTTTTCAAAAAGTCGATGTCCAGGCTGAAACCAGGGATATGTCCTCTTAATCACCAACTGCCACTGAGCTTCAGACCTCTTGGTACAATGTCTGAACCACATCAGGTACTCCTCAATGGAACGCTTGGGCACTTCTGCTGATATCAGAGGAAGGGCCAGAACCTGGTTTTCAGGCAGAACTATGTCCGGAAAACGAAGTTCTGGGAAATAAACCTGCAGCTAGATCTGGATCATCCAGAACGAGCCAGGAGCAGCTAGATTCAAAGGATTCTCCAGGGTGGCCGTATGAAGATTCTTGAAGAGATGAGCCAGAACCGAAGGACCAAGCCCAACGTCAGTATGGTTGTGAAGAGCTTCCGCCAAGTGCCTGTACTCAAGCAGAATTGCAGAGGAACGATTGGGAAACACAAATCTATTAAGCCAATACAGGAGGAACAACATATGCTGTTGATCCTTGTCCTTCTCCGTGCTAAACTTTCTCAGATAATTGGAGAAAGAACCATTCTGATTGATGGCAGTTGGAGAAATGATGAAGGGCTTGGCCAGCTTCTCTTGATTCTTCCTCCGATGGTAATCACCAACGGCATCTACAGGTCTTCCATGAGGTCTGAATCCAAAAATCTGAGCCATGTCCAGCAGGGTTGGCGCCATTGGACCCACGCGAAAATCAAAAGTGTTGCTGGCAGAATTCCAGAAGCATAGAGCAGCAGCGAGCAGATTCTCATCCCGGGTGATGGATTGTTTCGACAACAGAATCGCATCATAGATCCCTGCTCTCTTCCAATAAGCTCCATGCCTAGGAAGAAGCTTGTCAACCCAATCCGCCCATTTCACAGAGCTATTCCTCACTTCACTAGACGGGAACGAGCGGCTCAGATTCTTACTAACCCAAGAATAGGAAGAAAGGGGAGAATTGTTTTCAAAACAGATGGGAGCTACTGCATCCTTTTTCATCAGCTCCTCCACTTCAGTTGGAACAGAACCAAACCAGCGAGGCCCCAGGATTAAAGTATCCTCAAAAAGATGGAGAACATTCTCATCCAGTTTCTTGCCAATCAAGTGGTGAGTCCTGCTTCGAACCTCCATGGCGTGGGCATCAATTCCAGACCCAGTGATATAATCTGGAGGGGCTGAAGAGGAGGTGTTCTGAGCACGAGTTCTGGGAGAAGACATTGCAAAGGGAGAGATGAGGAGTATTCGAAAGTAAAAGGGAAGGATTCTGGCAAAAATCGAGTTCTGAGGAAATTAGGATTCAAAGTAAACAGGAATTAAACTCTGAAGAAGCTAGGTTTTGAGATGAACAGGAACTGGAGCTTTCAAAACTCTTTTAAAGGACTCGAAATCGTGGGAAAAGGGAAGACAAGACGCCACCTGAAAGCTGATAATGACCAGCTAGTAACTAGCTAGTAACTGACCAATTTCCCACGAAGTCTAAATCGTGGTAGGCGGACGTGGCAGACAGGGGACGTTTTATTTCGGCGCGCACAAATTAAATAGCCGAAAAAAACATTAAGTTTGGGAAACCGTCGTTTTGAAACGGTTCAAACTTAATGGGGGCATTGTTTGGGCTTAAATTTGGCGCACCCAGGCCTAGAAAAAAGAAAGCCCACGACATCCCCAAGCCGACTGTTCCAAAGCTCTGAGCCCGTCAACGCAGTCCAGCCCACTAACGATTGAACGGATCAAAACAGGTGAACACGGCCCAAAACGTTAGGAGGCCTGGAAACAGAGGAAACTAGGAAAGGATTGGGCCTCGAAGAGATTCGAAATTACGCACAGCGTAAACTAGACTCAATCTAATCTGCAAAACGGAACAGTCCCACGTGATCCCTGACTTAGAAGAGTCAATAATTTCGGCCGAGACTAAAGACTGAACAGGAACAGATATAAAAAGGAAATCTCTGAAATAAACTTCGCTGCCAGGGGATCAAAAACCGCTTAGTTTATCCAAAAATAATCTGATATTTTGGAGAAACACAATTTTCAAAGATAAGCAGACTCTGCTAGTTTAAAGCGGGAAACAGGGAGCTGTTCAAAAGCTGAGAATTAGCTATCTCAAGACGATCAGACTCATGCAGATTGAAATGAAAGAACAAGCATGGCGCACCATCAGAATGCAGAAGCAGTCACCTCAAGAACTGATCGTTGAGTGCTTATTCACCAGGAGAAGGATAGAACCCCTGTTTTGTTTCAATTAAAAACTAGGAAAGATCTTTTGATTACTTGTCGCCCACTCTCAGAAAAACATTTCCTATATATACAAGAGAGGGTGAACAGAACCAAAGACAATCAATCAAAAACAACCAAAAACTCAGTCAAAAGACAAAAACACTCAAAGGATCACTTGATCATAAAAATCTCAAGCAAGTTACAACAGACTCAGAGTCTGAAGTACTCCAAATACAAGAGCTTCTCAGACAAGCTTGCAGAATCATCCTATTTTCCCCAGCAAAGGTAGCCAGACCCTTGCTCCCGAATTGAATCCCAGTTCATAACTCAACAATAACGAGATTTCTCTCGTTACAAATTTGGTTCAGCAAAAGCCAAGTTTAGCAGAGTTTGAGTTCTCTCAAATATGAAAACCTCAACAAATTTATGAAGAGCCCTGACTTAGCCGCACAGGTACTGTAGCACATCCCCAGCTCAAGTCCAGCCACTTCTGCCCCTTTCAGACTGGAGAAGTCCCAGTTCTGCCCATCCAGAAGCCATCAGGGCTTGAAGTAGATTAAAGCTCTGCCAAACTCAAGCTTTGGCATCGATTTGCAGCCGAAGCCTAACAGTGGAAGCTGTCCAGAGTCCAGCCCAGCACAGACGCACCCAATCCAGCCCAGAACAGAGGCAACTAACCAGGCAGAAATGGAAGCACAGTCCTCCTCTCGTTTTCATGTAGTCAGTTTTCCCTTTTTGAGTCTTGTAAAGGGGAGTTCTGCCTAAAATCAGTTCAATCTGTTATTAGTTGTTCTGGCTAGAACTGCCGGTTTTTATACTGAGATAAATTATAAAAGTCCTTACCAGTCTAAGGCATAGAAAAGAACTTACTTGGGAGATATTCCTCACCCAAATTCACAATCGTTTGGTCAAAATCAGTAACTTGGGGCGCAAGTTATTTTTACCATAAGTCTGTTAGGGTTGAAAAATTGCTAGCAGTGGCACGCTCAACACATAAAGAAAGTTAATTTACTGACCAAAACATGGTCTTTGAATTAATGGGAACTTTGCCCTGTCATCTCAGGAAGTAAACCAAAACGGGTGAACAGTATGTTAGAGCCGTTGGATTTCATCCAACGGTGAGTTTTTAAAAGAGGGTGCATGTAGAACCGGGTTGAAATCTGACCCGTTGGAAACCCAACTTCAGTTGAAGATATTTCCCTCTGAAAAATTCAAGAACACAGTCCTCTGTTTTGAATGTAACTCAAACCCAGAATTAGAAAGATCCAAAGCTCCCAAACCCTATAGTCGCTCCATTGTCATCAGCTCCTTGGGAGGCCTGCGATCTATGGCATCCTCGGTTTGACGATTAATGGCTCTTATCTAGCTATTGCCCTGTTTTGATTCTATGGCTGAAGTGAAAACCCCTTCTCTTTTTCGTTCAGCACACGAGATTCCAGATGAAAGCAAAGTAGCATATCTGCTAGATGCCGCAGCAGCATTTGTTCCTCGATTGTGGTAGAAATGGAGTCTCCACTACCAAAGAGTCTTCTCTAATGTCCACCACATTCTCTTAAGCTGATTGACTTCGGAGCTCCCGCTTGAGTTTGAGAGGTAAGTTTACTGTTGCTGGATTGATTTTATTGGGTTTGGTTTGTTTTTTGTGAGGGTGAGAAATTCGTCATTTGTGGCATCAATAATGCGTTATTTCTGCGGTCAATAATGTGTTATTCTGCCGTCAATAATGCGTCAGTTTGCTATCAATAATGCGTCATTTCCTTATGAATATTCAATATATTTAGTTGATTGTTTTTGGTGGGGGTGGGAAATTATAAAATGTAGGTAAAAGATCCCAAACTTAGGCTTAATGGCATTAGGAGTAAGCATTTGGAGAGGATATTGGGAGAAGTTCTGTAATTGCTGGTTTGAATTACATTTGTGTTCTTAGTTGAACATGTTGGTTGTAATGTTATTTTTTCCAGATTATTGCACAATAGATGACGTAACTATTATATTAAATTTTGTGTAATAATGGCTCTTACAAAAAAGCTAGGCTATGCGTCTTTTTTGTGTAAATTTGGGCAATGTTTTGTGTAAGTGGAATGCATTGATATGTTGTAATGCAGTAATGATTGATTAATGAACTAATATTTGCTATGCAGTGATATAGAAGTAGTTCAAAAATATATGTGGGTAAAATGTCTGGGGGCTCAGAGAGTGATGACTGTGTAACAACTAATGGGATGGTTTACATTCCTGAAGTAAGGAATGAGGAAACACCAGCGGTTGGGATGAAGTTCGACTCGCTTGACCTCGCTTATAATTTCTATAACAGATATGCATTCTTGGCTGGCTTTGGTATTCGACTTCATTCCAGCTTTCGGGGGACAAATAAGAAAGAGATTCTGAGGAAAGAATTTGTTTGTTGCAAACAAGGTGCATACAGGAAAGATGAAACTCGGGAGAGAAAAAGACAGCGGGGAATAAGTAGATGCAATTGCAAAGCTAAGATTGTGGTTGTGAAGACAAATGGGAGCAAGAAGTATGCCATCTCTCTTTTTGCAAAGGGACACAATCATAAGATGACAGCCTCAGAAAGAGTGCATTTATTGAGATCACACCGTCGTATTTCGGATTCTACAAAAGTACTTACAAAACAATTGGGTTCGGTTAATATCCCCATTCATCAGAAGGTAAGTATTTTCGAGGTGCAATCCGGAGGAATGGATAAAATCGGTTTTATCAAAAAGGATATTTACAACCTTGAATGTAGTGTGAATGGGAAGCTGAGGAACCACGATGTTGAACTAGTGACCGAGTATTTTATGGCTGAACAGAAAAAAAAATGAGGCTTTTTATTTCAAGATTGAGGGAGATGGCGAAGACAGGTTTAGTCGATGTTTTTGGGCAGATGCAACTTCTAGACGGGCGTACCGGTTGTATGGAGATGTTGTTGTATTCGATACCACATTCAACACGAATCGATACGACTTGACATTTGCACCAATATTGGGAGTTAATAACCATGGTCAGACAATTGTCTTAGCATGCACATTTTTGAGCAAGGAAACGACTGAGTCGTTTATTTGGATGTTTGAGGAGTTTAAGAAAGCCATGCAAGGTGGCGAACCTAAAACGATTATTACAGATCAAGATGCGGCCATCACCAGAGCGATTTCAATAGCCTTTCCGACTACATTTCATCGGCTTTGCATATGGCACATCACATCAAAGTTCCATGTTAAGTTACCACATTCTGCTTATAAGGAGTATTGGTGTGAATTTCAGAAAGCCATATGGGATACTGACAATAAGGATGAGTTTGATGCAAAGTGGAATATTGTGGTTACAAAGGCTGGTTTGAGTGACCATCAATGGCTAAGTTCAATGTTTGATTTAAGGGAATCTTGGGTTCCAGCCTACGCACGAGACTTTTTTTGCCGCTGGAATGTCAAGCAGCCAAAGAGCGGAAGGTTCTCATGCTTTCTTCAAGCAATACATATCAAGGAGAAATTCGTTGATGGATTTCATAATACGATTTGAGAGGGCACTTTCCCATCAACGTCAAAAAGAGCTAGCTGCTGATCACGTAGATGCATTTGAAGTGGCTCAATGTATTCTACCAATGCCAATGAACAAACAAATGGCTACCTTGTACACAAGGGCAATGTTTCAAAAGTTTGAGAAAGAACTAATACAAAGTACAGCATGTTTCCTAGAGCTCAAAACAGAGGATGCTTCAAAAGTTGTCTTTAATGTGAGCGAAAGGAAAAATTGGCAAACAAGAGTGGCAGAAGTCGTATATGTCAAAGATTCTGACCACGCATCGTGTAGCTGCAAAAAATTTGAATTTGTTGGGATTATTTGCAAGCACATCCTAGCATTGTTCAGAAGGGACCAGATTGAATATATGCCCGATAAATATATTTTGAAAAGGTGGAAGAAAACTGCGAAAGCTGGATTGGTGTCAGATGCAAATGGCAACGAAATTAAAGACTCTGCAGATCCTGGTCTTTTAATAAAGCGGAGTACAATGTCCCAACTTGCTTCAGATGTGGTTGAGGATGCATTAATGTGTGAAGAAGGATGTGAGCTAGTGTCAGAGACTCTAAAAAGTTTGCGGGTGAAGTTGAAGTTGTTGAAGGATGGACCAAGTAATAACGAAGTTGGAGGGTCCAGCTCTCAAACACAATATATGAAAGACCCTAAGAGAGTAAGGTGCAAAGGAAGGTGGAAACAAGTAACGGGAGCAAAGGAAAAGCCAATGAAGCGAGGGATTCGACACTGTCGGGAGTGTGGAGACATTGGTCATGATAGAAGACAATGCCCAAGAAATTTGAACACACCGTAAGATGTTAAAACTATTTATAATAACACCTAAAATTTGAATAGTGAAATTTTTTATGTGCTTGTGTTTGGTGTTTATGCAGGACATCACCATCAAACAATGAGAAATCAACTCCAATAGATCTCAGTGACCCATTATTCGACGAATTTTACAGGATGCACGGACCTACCGAATGATTTATGTTTGTATTATAGAAAGGCCGGTTGTTATGAAGGCTAATGATCAGGTTAAGTTTTCTATATGCAGTTTTATTTTATTTGTTTGTTCATGTCCACTTATAAGCTCTTACTTTGTCCACTGCTAATTGAAATGGAAATTTGGTTGGTTTACTTCTTGCATGAAATTTGGACACATGTTAATTTTACATGTCTTCTCCCTATTTGGAAATTTTCATAGACATTTTGATAAAGTATCAAATTTTGAGTTTTGTGAAGCAATGACTTTTACCATGTACAATGGGTAGTTTATGCTGAATTATGAACGAGTGACACAGATTCATTGATTATATCACAGGCTAATGTAGCATTTCCAGCAAGGAGCTGTTGTTTCCATCAGCAGTAATGATTTCCAGCACGAATCATTTCCAGCAACACTAATCATTTACAGCAGCAACCAATTTTTCCTAATGTTATGCTCTAGTGCTTGACTGGTTATTAAGATCTGACCTTGACTATGAAGCAATATTGGTGCACGATTTTGTAAACATTCGTACCTGAAGGATACTTGAAATTTGCACTATGTTGGAACACAATGATTAGAAATCAGCGTGTAAAATACAAACTACAATACAACATCTTCTATGCATGATAAGTACATTGCAGCTAATCACATTTCGAATGCTTGGAGAATATTAAAGTGCACACCAACATTTCAACTACTCGTAATTTCGCACACACAAGAAAATTACATTGCAAAGCATTTTATGTGCTCCCTCTTAGCAATATCACGATCACCCCAACCAACTGAACAATGGTAGTCATATTCACTCGGTCGTATGGGTCAGCTTTTTCCGAGCAGCTTGCACGTGCTTATGGTCACTCGTGTCCCCACTCATATAGACGAAATAAATATTCTGCAACATTTGTAATATTTTGTTATATAAATAACCCATAAATCATTCACCAAAGAATGTATAGCACATTGGCATGTAAAGTGAATAAGGAGAGTGTTACTTATGACTGACGTGTCAATTTTTGAGAAAAAGTACGTCATCTGTTTAATGTGAAGGGACATGATAATGCGACTTTACTGATTCACAACGCGTGGTGATATTGACAACTTATTGAATAATATTTCAGTTTTTGCAAAATACAATGTTAGACACAAGGAATTGCAATACATAGTCCCAATAATTATATATGAAGCAAATGAAAGTAAAACTTGTGTTATTATAAATTAGATAATGAACATTAAGGAAATATACTTCTAATTTGTCCCAGTTATATGTTGTTGTTTGTACTGTTTTCATGTCACACTTTTTCTATCTTTCTTTATATTATATGTTTAGGGAATCCCTCAAAGCAACATATACTGTGAAAAATAAAATATTGTGTGAAGTTCTAATCACTCATATAGACTAGGACAAATATTCAGTACTATTTCAAAATTGCTAGAACTGGTGTCAGGCCATCGAACGATGTGATTTGACATGATAGAGATATTTACTACGAACCCAAGACGGAGCCATATTGACAACTTATTGAATAGCGCTGACGTGTTCAAAGATCTAGATGCACGCACCCATGATGGCTTCAGAGCATTGTCCAATTATTATATATGTGGATTATTATAACAAAACAGATACGTTTACAACCTTTTATATGAAAGGAAACTAATTATTGTATTTATTAAAACCTAGATAATTAATATTAGGGAAATATACTTGTGATGTTGGTTGTTGCAAAATATATAGCTAGGGTTAAGAGGAAAGTGAGTTATCTAAAGGCATTCAAATTTTTCTTCATGAAATTCATGATTTCTAGCTTCCCCCAGTGTATAACGTCACAAGGAGACCGGAGTAATTTTCGGGCATTTTTTCCAATTTTCCTACTATTTATTTAACTTTTTTCAAGATTTTTGCACTAAAAAAAAGCCAAAATAATCGCAAGATGACACCTGGCGCAATCTGAGCGCATCACCTTTCACCACTTGCACAAGTGTACGTCAATACACATGGCCACATCCTTGGTTTTTACCCTAAATTCTTATTTTATTGTTTTTTCTTATGAAATTCATAACTAAATACACAAAAATGATAAAAATGTTCCGAAAATTGATACGAACTCATGGACACTTCATCTTCCTTACTGAATTCCCCGTTTCATGGTTATTCATTTTAAAAGACAATTTCGAGCATTCACGGGAGATGCTTGTTGATGTAGGTTATCTAGGTTAAGTAACAACATATATAGCTAGGGTTAAGAGGAAAGTGAGTTATCTAAAGGCATTCAAATTTTTTCTTTATGAAATTGATGATTTCTAGCTTCCCCCCAGTTGTATAACGTCACAAGGAGGCCGGAGTAATTTTCGGGGTTTTTTTCCAATTTTCCTACTATTTATTTAACTTTTTTCAAGATTTTTGCACTAAAAAAGCCAAAATAATCGGAAAGCTGACACCTGGCGTGATCTGAGCGCATCACCTTTCACCACTTGCACAAGTGTACGTCAATACACATGGCCACATCCTTGGTTTTTACCCTAAATTCTTATTTATTATTTTTTCTTATGAAATTCATAACTAAATACACAAAAATGATAAAAATGTTCCGAAAATTGATACGAACTCATTGACACTTCATCTTCCTTACTGAATTCCCCGTTTCATGGTTATTCATTTTAAAAGACAATTTCGAGCATTCACGGGAGATGCTTGTTGATGTAGGTTATCTAGGTTAAAGTTAACAACATATATAGCTAGGGTTAAGAGGGAAAGTGAGTTATCTAAAGGCATTCAAATTTTTTCTTTATGAAATTGATGATTTCTAGCTTCCCCCAGTTGTATAACGTCACAAGGAGGGCCGGAGTAATTTTCGGGGCTTTTTTCCAATTTTCCTACTATTTATTTAACTTTTTTCAAGATTTTTGCACTAAAAAAAGCCAAAATAATCGGAAGCTGACACCTGGCGTGATCTGAGCGCATCACCTTCACCACTTGCACAAGTGTACGTCAATACACATGGCCACATCCTTGGTTTTTACCCTAAATTCTTATTTTATTATTTTTTTCTTATGAAATTCATAACTAAATACACAAAATGATAAAAATGTTCCGAAAATTTGATACGAACTCATTGACACTTCTTCTTCCTTACTGAATTCCCTGTTTCATGGTTACGCTATATTAGTATTTTATTATTATTTACCCTACATTATTATTATATTACTTTTTAGCCTCTACATTTGTTAATTATATTTACTCGAATTATTATTTATATTGTTATTTTGAGTGAGAATAGACCATTTCTGGTGTTAATCAGTTTCTCTCTTCTTCAATTTGTTAATTTTTTTTTCCTTTATTAGGGTGAAGGGATGTTTTGAAAAATAAAAAGAACAAATTACATTCCAAGTATTGTATAACATCAGAAAAAAGTCCATGAATAACCCATTATTTGTATAGCTTAATTTACTGCATCCAAACATTTCATTCATTCATACAAAATTGACGAATTACTGACGACTGACATAATGGTCCCATAAGATAGTTTTACATTGCAAAGCATATTATTTGGTCCCTGTTAGCAATACCACGATCACCCCAACCACTGAACAGCCGTAGCCGCAATTAGTCAAGTCGTATTGGTCGGCTTCTTCCGAGCAGCTTTGACGTGCTTATGCTCACTCATGTCACCACCATCGTCTAGTATCTCTCTCACAGCATCAGGGGATACATAGTCCCAATTATAACTTGTATGAGTAGTTGCCGCAAATGCTCGGAAATTTTCGAATCCTTCGTTGAATGCCATCTCCAGTTCACTATGGGGCTCTTTCGCATCGCATATGGTTCATCAAACAACTTTTAATTTCATCATTCATTACTGTATCCAACTCCTCTGCTTTCAACTTCCTTGTATGACTCAACTTCAAGTACTTGTTCTTTTGGGAGAATGCTTTGTTAACTCTAATGTTAAGATCAGCCAGAATGGCCTCGTCTTCAACACATTTCTCGTGCCACGAATTGATCAGTCTGGAATTATAATCTAGCTTGCTACTGACTGCATGTATTGCTTCTAATGGATCATCGGAGTCCCCCTCACTCCCAAATGATGTTGAAAATGGAAGGGGTCGGCGAGTACGACGTGGAAATGGAGCCTGCAACTCAATTTTTCATATTCGACTGTGTTGTTGGCGCCTGAAGAGGATGACATGCTTGAATAATCCTATTTGTTTTTAGAGGATGAGGATTGCATATGCAATTTCGTTTGAGGGAAGGGGACATAGCTTTATAGACCAACATACCAAAGCTTGCGTGTAGTCAACATATGTACTTTATTTCAATTTTTAAAAAGAGGTGTCAGGTTTTGCTTTTCAAGCATGTCAACCTCATCACCACTGTCAGTGGCTGAAAGAAACTCAATGGAAGTGACAGCTAGTTAGTGAACCCAACCACAGTGGTTAGGATTAAACTTAGATTGTATCAGACAAAAAATTAATTTATACATTGTCAACCAAATATTTTTTTGGCGGGAACGTTTTTATTGGTATTACTATCACATCCTTCATATAAACTCTCCCTCCACGAAAAACTGACTCCTCCACCGAATCTCTCTCCATCGACTGAAACTCTCT